>JAWZYV010017836.1:27500-29477 GCA_038373885.1 Cheiracanthium punctorium | reverse complement strand
ATAATTTCGGAATATCCATTACGTGATAATGTTTTGTTTCGGTGAGTGAGTTGTCGTTTTGGAAGGTTTTCTTCGAATAACATTTAATATGGCAAGCTGTTCAAATTGTATACTAAAGTTTAATGTTTGTGCGCTTCGAAACCGACAGTTCGATTGCCGCTGCAGGCCGTTCAAGAGGGTGGGAGAATTGGGGGTGGGCGAGGGAAATATCTTTGGAAGGTTTTCTTCCAGAGACATTTGCCATTTTAAAACTGTGTTTAAATTGTATATTAGCCATCCTCTTGAGCTTTCGAAGGTTTTCTTTGAATAATATTTCCTTCTTTTCAATAACATTCATACTACATTTCATTATCTGCCCCGTATGCGAGAATAATTTGTATTTGTTCGTGCCATGAGTTTTGGAAGGTTTTCTTCCAGAGACATTTGCCATTTTAAAACTGTGTTTATATTGTATATTAAATTTTAATGTATGCCATCTAAGAATGCATTGTGTGATAATTCAGAAATCATTACGTGATAATGTTTTGTTTCGGTGAGTGAGTTGCGTTTTGGAAGGTTTTCTTCGAATAACATTTAATATGGCAAGCTGTTCAAATTGTATACTAAAGTTTAATGTTTGTGCGCTTCGAAACCGACAGTTCCGATTGCCGCTGCAGGCCGTTCAAGAGGGTGGGAGAATTGGGGGTGGGCGAGGAAATATCTTTGGAAGGTTTTCTTCCAGAGACATTTGCCATTTTTAAAACTGTGTTTAAATTGTATATTAGCCATCCTCTTGAGCTTTCGAAGGTTTTCTTTGAATAATATTTCCTTCTTTTCAATAACATTCATACTACATTTCATTATCTGCCCCGTATGCGAGAATAATTTGTATTTGTTCGTGCCATGAGTTTTGGAAGGTTTTCTTCCGGAGACATTTGCCATTTTAAAACTGTGTTTATATTGTATATTAAATTTTAATGTATGCCATCTAAGAATGCATTGTGTGATAATTCAGAAATCATTACGTGATAATGTTTTGATTCGGTGAGTGAGTTGTGTTTTGGAAGGTTTTCTTCGAATAACATTTAATATGGCAAGCTGTTCAAATTGTATACTAAAGTTTAATGTTTGTGCGCTTCGAAACCGACAGTTCGATTGCCGCTGCAGGCCGTTCAAGAGGGTGGGAGAATTGGGGGTGGGCGAGGAAATATCTTTGGAAGGTTTTCTTCCAGAGACATTTGCCATTTTAAAACTGTGTTTAAATTGTATATTAGCCATCCTCTTGAGCTTTCGAAGGTTTTCTTTGAATAATATTTCCTTCTTTTCAATAACATTCATACTACATTTCATTATCTGCCCCGTATGCGAGAATAATTTGTATTTGTTCGTGCCATGAGTTTTGGAAGGTTTTCTTCCAGAGACATTTGGCATTTTAAAACTGTGTTTATATTGTATATTAAATTTTAATGTATGCCATCTAAGAATGCATTGTGTGATAATTCAGAAATCATTACGTGATAATGTTTTGTTTCGGTGAGTGAGTTGCGTTTTGGAAGGTTTTCTTCGAATAACATTTAATATGGCAAGCTGTTCAAATTGTATACTAAAGTTTAATGTTTGTGCGCTTCGAAACCGACAGTTCGATTGCCGCTGCAGGCCGTTTAAGAGGGTGGGAGAATTGGGGGTGGGCGAGGAAATATCTTTGGAAGGTTTCCTTCCAAAGATATTTGCTGTTTTAAAAATGTGTTTAAATTGTATATTAGCCATCCTCTTGAGCTTTCGAAGGTTTTCTTTGAATAATATTTCCTTCTTTTCAATAACATTCATACTACATTTCATTATCTGCCCCGTATGCGAGAATAATTTGTATTTGTTCGTGCCATGAGTTTTGGAAGGTTTTCTTCCAGAGACATTTGCCATTTTAAAACTGTGTTTATATTGTATATTAAATTTTAATGTATGCCATCTAAGAATGCATTGTGTGATAATTCAGAAATC
>JAWZYV010017836.1:0-20000 GCA_038373885.1 Cheiracanthium punctorium | reverse complement strand
CAAATCGCTCCACCAACTAAGAACGGCCATGCACCACCACCCACAGAATCAAGAAAGAGCTCTTAATCTGTCAATCCTTCCTGTGTCCGGGCCGGGTAAGTTTCCCCGTGTTGAGTCAAATTAAGCCGCAGGCTCCATTCCTGGTGGTGCCCTTCCGTCAATTCCTTTAAGTTTCAGCTTTGCAACCATACTTCCCCCGGAACCCAAAAGCTTTGGTTTCCCGGAAGCTGCCCGGCGTGTCATTTGAGGAACACAGCCGGATCGCTGGCTGGCATCGTTTATGGTTAGAACTAGGGCGGTATCTGATCGCCTTCGAACCTCTAACTTTCGTTCTTGATTAATGGAAACATTCTTGGCAAATGCTTTCGCAGTAGTTCGTCTTGCGACGGTCCAAGAATTTCACCTCTAGCGTCGCAATACGAATGCCCCCGTCTGTCCCTCTTAATCATTACCTCGTGTTCCGAAAACCAACAAAATAGAACCGAGGTCCTATTCCATTATTCCATGCACCATTATTCAGGCGTCGCGCCTGCTTTGAGCACTCTAATTTTTTCAAAGTAAACTTGCCGGTCACCCAAGACAACCGGTGAAGATCATCAAGAGAAACCGGCTGGCTGTTCAGAACAAGCAGTAACCACCGGTAAGTGGACCGCCCGTCTGGAACTGAGATCCAACTACGAGCTTTTTAACCGCAACAACTTTAATATACGCTATTGGAGCTAGAATTACCGCGGCTGCTGGCACTAGACTTGCCCTCCAATGGATCCTCGTTAAAGGATTTAGAGTGTACTCATTCCAATTACGGGGTCTCAAAAGAGTCCCGTATTGTTATTTTTCGTCACTACCTCCCCGTTCTGGGAGTGGGTAATTTGCGCGCCTGCTGCCTTCCTTGGATGTGGTAGCCGTTTCTCAGGCTCCCTCTCCGGAATCGAACCCTGATTCCCCGTTACCCGTTACGACCATGGTAGGCGCGTAACCTACCATCGAAAGTTGATAAGGCAGACACTTGAAAGATACGTCGCCGGGACGGGCCCGTGCGATCAGCCCAAAGTTATACAGAGTCACCACAGTTTACGGACCGAAGTCCGATTGGTTTTGGTCTAATAAAAGCGCTCGTCCCCGAAGGTCGGAGCTCTGCTGCATGTATTAGCTCTAGAATTGCCACAGTTATCCAAGTAGTAAGGTACGATCCAAGGAACCATAACTGATTTAATGAGCCATTCGCGGTTTCGCCTTAATACGGCATGTACTTAGACATGCATGGCTTAATCTTTGAGACAAGCATATGACTACTGGCAGGATCAACCAGGTATCTTCTCCGTCAAAGAGAAGGTTCGAATCGCAGCCGACTCGAATCCCGAACTCGTGGCGCGCCTCTCCGAAGGGAGAGGCGCGGACCCCGCAGCGACGGCGGGATCCACGTTTTATCACCACGTGCGAGAGATTCTCGTCATCGCGTTCGGTAGCAGTTCGAAACTCACGACGTCCCCGCCGGCATCAGCGCCGGGAGGTTTGCGTACGTGGGCGTCGAGCGGTTTGTGCGTCGGACGCAGGGGCAGAAAACCCTTCATCTCAACACGCTCCTCCTTCAGAGACTGCGGCACTCAGTCCGAGACTCTGGAAGATTCGCCGTGGAAGACTGAGATTGCGGGGCAGGCAGGAGTGGAGCGCCAGTCGGGCGCCGGACACTCAAAGTCTTTTCAATTCGAGACAGAAAGTCTCGATCGACTTGTCGACGACTTGCAATTCCCATACGGTGACCGTTAGTTGAAACTGCAAGCCGTATGAGAAAACAATCGGAAAAGAGGCCGAAACCCCAATCCTCTTGTCTTCTCACAGACACCACCTGCTCCACATGTAACGCGAAAGTGCTGCATCAACAAAAAATGGCCGCCGGAAACGACGTCGACTTCCGCCGATACTTCCGGTGCCAAATATGTCCACGATGCGCAAAATCGTAATCCTCGAAAATCATATGCTGTTTGACCGGAGTTTTCCGCATTAATTTCGAGGTATCGTGGTCTCGCACTTTTGTCCTTCCAAAATTTTTTCTTCGTACTACTATATTTGAACTTTGATAAAATAAACTCGCTTAAATTTTTTTTCACACGTTTTGGTGTTTAGAGGCTCTCGACGCCCTTCCCTACACTTAAAAGGCATCGTCCGAAAAGTTTCGCGATTATCCGGCAAAGTTTTTTTTTTTTCGTAACTTTGAAACTTTTTACAGCGTCATAGGATTAAAACCTGCCTTCTGAACACGAACGCAATCCATCGGAGCACGCTAACACACAGAAATTTACGCAAAATTTTTTTCGCACGTTCTGGTGTTCAGAGGTTCATGAAGCTCTTCCCCACACACTTAAACGGCATCGTTCGAAAAGTTTCGCGGTTATCCGGCAATATTTTTTTTTTCGGAACTTTGAAACTTTTTCCAGCGTCATAGGATTTTAAAACTTGCCCTCTGAACACGAACAGAAGCCATCGGAACACGCGAACACACAGAAATTCTCTTGGAAATTCTTTTGCGCGTTCTGGTGTTCAAAGGCTCTTAAAGCCCTTCCCTACACTCTAAAAGGGGCAGAGTAAGGTTTAGAGATCCGCCGCTATGAATTTTCATGACGATCCGCTGCATAGTCCTGAAGTTGATGCGCTGCAGCGCCACCTAGTAGTGAGTAACACCTAAATGAAGTCAGAGTATATTCTCCATGCTCAAATGTGTCAGTATAAAATTTTTATAGCGGTCGGCCCAGCGGTATCGAAGTTGATGCGCTGCAGCGCCACCTAGCAGTGAGTAACATCTAAATGAAGTCAGAGTATATTCTCCATGCTCAAATATGTCAGTAGAAAATTTTTATAGCGGTCGGCCCAGCGGTATCGAAGTTGATGCGCTGCAGCGCCACCTAGTAGTGAGTAACATCTAAATGAAGTCAGAGTATATTCTCCATGCTCAAATGTGTCAGTATAAAATTTTTATAGCGGTCGGCCCAGCGGTATCGAAGTTGATGCGCTGCAGCGCCACCTAGTAGTGAGTAACACCTAAATGAAGTCAGAGTATATTCTCCATGCTCAAATGTGTCAGTATAAAATTTTTATAGCGGTCGCCCAGCGGTATCGAAGTTGATGCGCTGCAGCGCCACCTAGCAGTGAGTAACATCTAAATGAAGTCAGAGTATATTCTCCATGCTCAAATATGTCAGTAGAAAATTTTTATAGCGGTCGGCCCAGCGGTATCGAAGTTGATGCGCTGCAGCGCCACCTAGTAGTGAGTAACATCTAAATGAAGTCAGAGTATATTCTCCATGCTCAAATGTGTCAGTATAAAATTTTTATAGCGGTCGGCCCAGCGGTATCGAAGTTGATGCGCTGCAGCGCCACCTAGTAGTGAGTAACACCTAAATGAAGTCAGAGTGTATTCTCCATGCTCAAATGTGTCAGTATAAAATTTTTATAGCGGTCGGCCCAGCGGTATCGAAGTTGATGCGCTGCAGCGCCACCTAGTGGTGATTAAGATCAAAAGTAACAGAGAATATATTCTTCTCTCTCAAATGTGCAATTATAAAAAATTGTATGCCGATCGGTCCAACGGCATAGAAGTTTATGCGCTGCAGCGCCGTCTAGCGTCGAGTTTAAGCAGAACGGCTAATCTAAAACTATCGTACGTCCTCAAATGTCCATGCGTACTAATTTTCATCAAAAACGGTATTTTCACAGCAAGCGGTCCAACGGAATAGAACCCGACGCTCTTCAGCGCCACCTTGCGGCAATTTATGGCAAAATGGACTGCGTAAAAATATTCTCCGTGTTTAAATATCCCTAGGTACGAATTTTCGTCAAGATAGATCCAACGGTTTTGTCACAGCGAGCGGTTGAACAGAATTCGACGCTCTGCAGCGCCGCCTAGAGGAAAATGGATAGTGTGAAAATATTCTCCGTGTTCCAATATCCAAGCGCACAAATTTTCGTCAAAATCGCTTGAACGGTATTTTCGTAGCACGCAGTTGAACGGAATAGAAATCGACGCTCTGCAGCGCCGCCTAGAGGAAAATGGATAGTGTGAAAATATTCTCCGTGTTCCAATATCCAAGCGCACAAATTTTCGTCAAAATCCCTTGAACGGTATTTTCGTAGCACGCAGTTGAACGGAATAGAAATCTTCGTTCTGCAGCGCCACCTAGCGTCAAGTTACAGAAAAACGGATAGCGCAAAAGCGTTCTCCGTGCGCAAATATCCGTTCGTACCAATTTTCATCGGAATCTGTTGAACGGTATTTTCACAGCAAGCGGTCCGAAGGAATAGAACCCGACGCTCTTCAGCGTCACCTTGCGGCAATTTATGGCAAAATGGACTGCGTAAAAATATTCTCCGTGTTTAAATATCCCTAGGTACGAATTTTCGTCAAGATCGATCGAACGTTTTTTTCACAGCGAGCGGTTGAACAGAATTCGACGCTCTGCAGCGCCGCCTAGAGGAAAATGGATAGTGTGAAAATATTCTCCGTGTTCCAATATCCAAGCGCACAAATTTTCGTCAAAATCGCTTGAACGGTATTTTCGTAGCACGCAGTTGAACGGAATAGAAATCGTCGTTCTGCAGCGCCACCTAGCGTCAAGTTACAGAAAAACGGATAGCGCAAAAGCGTTCTCCGTGCGCAAATATCCGTCAGTACCAATTTTCATCGGAATCTGTTGAACGGTATTTTCACAGCAAGCGGTCCGACGGAATAGAACCCGACGCTCTTCAGCGCCACCTTGCGGCAAGTTATGGCAAAATGGATTGCGTAAAAATATTCTCCGTGTTCAAATATCCCTACGTACCAATTTTCGTCAAGATAGATAGAACGGTATTCTCACAGCGAGCGGTTGAACAGAATTCGACGTTCTGCAGCGCCACCTAGCGGCGAGCTAGAGGAAAATGGATAGTGTAAAAATATTCTCCGTGTTCAAATATCCATGCGCACAAATTTTCGTCAAAATCGCTTGAACGGTATTTTCGATAGCACGCAGTTGAACGGAATAGAAGTCGACATTCTGCAGCGCAATCTAGCGTCAAGTTACAGAAAAACGGAAAGTGTAAAAGTATTGTACGTCCTCAAATATCCATGTGTACTAATTTTCACAGCCAAGCGGTACCGACGGAAATAGAATTCGATGCTCTTCAGCGCCACCTTGCGGCAAGTTATGGCAAAATGGATTGCTTAAAATAATATTCTCCGTGTTCAAAATATCCTCTTCGTACCAATTTTTTTGTCGAGATAGATAGAACGGTATTCTCAGAGCGAGGCGGGCTTGAACAGAATTCAGCGACTCTTCTGCACGCGCCACCTAGCGGCGAGCTAGAGGAAAATGGGATAGTGTAAAAATATTCTCCGTGTTTCAAATTATCCATGCGCACATATTTTCGTCCAAAATGCCTTCAACGGTATTTTTCATAGCACGCAGTTAAACTAAGGTGACCACAACGTCCCCATTTTCTGGGGACAGTCTCCATTTTCAGGACGTTTTTCAAATTGTCCCCAGAATGTAAAAATGGAACTGGGGACCAATTTTTTTAATTATTGCATTGTTTTTCTCAATTAAATTGCTGTTAATTATTGCATTAATTAGTAAATGTCCCCAGTTCTTGTTGCCAGGAATCGGGGGACTGTCCCCGATTTGACTACAAAAAAATCTGGTCACCTTAAGTTTAAACAGAATAGAAGTCGACATTCAGCAGCGCAATCTAGCATCAAGTTACAGAGAAAAAACGGAAAGTGTAAAAGTCTTGATACGTCCTCAAATATCCCTGTGTACTAATTTTCACAGCAAGCGGTCCGACGGAATAGAATTCGATGCTCTTTCAGCGCCACCTTGCGGCAAGTTTGGCAAAATATGGATTGTGTAAAAAAAATTCTCCGTGTTCAAATATCCCCACGTAACCAATTTTCGTCAAGCTAGATCGAACGGTTTTTTTCATAGCGAGCGGTTTGAACAGAATTCGACGTCCTGCCAGCACCATCATAGCGGCGAGCTAGAGGAAAATGTATAGCATAAAAATCTTCTCCTTGACGAAAGACTTGAGTATATACCAAATTTCATGGTGTTGTCGGTCTCAATAACCTCCTTAACACATTTCGAACCTTTTTTCTGTTTCTAAATCTTTCGAAATGAAAAATAATCATAAATAATATCCATTGTATAATGTTTTATGGATGGCGTAATAAATAACTAGCCTCCTTGAGAAATTTTGTGCCATACAAAATTTTATATTCTTCACTCCCTTATCACAGACATGTATGCATTATATGTGAGGTTGCAGTAGTCGTAACCCCCCCCATGAAAAATTTATGGATACGCCCAACTGATGTTTGGGGCAACAGTTTGCCAGCGACAATTTGAAGCAAAATTGTTTCGTCAAAATGACCGCCGGGATTGTACTGTAACTACTAATGAGAATATTGAAAGATTTTGTAATTTTTTGAATGATCATACGCTTATCACTGAATCGAGATCAATTCACTCATAACGATTCCGGACGAACCACTAGAAGATAAAACTTACTGCCATCTCTACTCTTTAGAGAAAAACAAAAAAAGCGAAAGAAGACATCTGCACAGTTTGTGCTATTCCGCTTCAAGTATATCAAAATTACGTATAAAAATGTAGAAAGAAGTCTGCGCTACTTTAAAATCTCAAAATCTACCCATTTCCCCTATTTTAAAGTTTTTTTTCGTTTTTTCCAGCACCATTTTATTTCCGAAAGTAAATTTAAAAAAACAAAAAAAAAAAAAAAAAAAAGGTGTATTGTTTGCTCGACAACGCGCTGTTTCGAACGTGAAGCTGTTTCGAAGTGACAATGACATCATACTCCAATCATGGTTTTTACAGGCTTTGGAAGAGAAAACTGAGAGATTCCAATTCGATTTAAAATTGTTTTTCCAGATAACGTCGTTTAACTTTTTTCGAACAGATTTCGGTTTGCATTTAACCCCTCTTGATATTGATGCTTCAAGCAGACGATCATTTTTTAATGAAAAAAAAGTTAAACGGACGTTTATCTGGAAAAACGACTCCTAAAGTGTTTTAACCCTTCAAACTTCTGGATATTCCTATCATTATGATGCAGAATTCGTATTCGTGTTGGCATTGTTCACTCCACTAATAATGGAAATTGAGGTCGGTCTTTAGCCGGATGCTGAAACAGGTTAAGCTTTACCCCACTGATTCTTCTACCGACGCGCTGGTTCTGGGTTCCCGATCACTGCTTCCTCTAGATGGGATCGAGCGGGTAGAGGTCTACCGTAAAAAGGAACATAATTTCAACAGACAAAACCCTTTAGAAGCGATTAAAAATAGCAAAAATCATCATTAACACTGCGCTTTTACGATCTTCTCTGTACTTTTCAATAAATAAGTAGAAAATAGCACATCTGCACCTAACATTTAAAAGAATAAAAATCTACTCCGTTCCCTAATTTTAGAGAGATTTTTCGCGGTACTTTCCGATCCATTTTATCTTCCGAGAGAGTAATAAAAAGTTAGTCTGTCTGTCGTTTGAGTGGACATAAGTCACTGTCATCAGGCTTTGGAAGGGACAATTTGCAATCCCAAATCGTCCTGAAATAGTTTTCCTAGATTAGCACAGTATTATTATTATTTCAGTTATTTTACAGCCTTTATTTTACCCTCCTTTTCTTCTTTTCAGGAATCTCGTGAAGCTACATTCAGAGCTGCTCCGTGCCACTCGCGATGGATGTCACCAAGTCTAAGCCACGGTCTCCGCCAAGAGGCATGCGCTGAATTTTCTTAGAAGAGAACAAAATATCAGCGTAGGAGAGTGAGAACATGGTCAGCTGAGAAAGGATGGCCGTTACATTACGGCTCAATTAAATGCAAATACGAAAAGTGAGTCTTTAGAAGGTTGCTAATACAACAATTATTAAATAATTAAACATTACACATTATCAACACTCTAAACCATAGTTTATTTTAAAACTTCTACAGAATTTATGTTACACACCTGAAACCGATAAAGAATTAAAGCATGCCACATTTGGTCGGTCGCTGGAGCTAAGCCATCCTACATGCACACCAACTGCGAGGTGCAAGCGTAATCCCTTCCTTCAGCGCGAGCCAGGTGCCAAAGTATTTTCCTGCGGCGGTTGACAGTTATGCGCCTTCCGCGCCCGTAACGCTGCTTAGTTTCCGGATGCTAGGAGATTACTGCGGGTCAGAGACCCAACAGAACATCTGTTTGTTCTATTTGCCTTATATCTTGAAGGCCAAAATGTGCCAAATACTGCTGCTTATTATACGCACTATAGAAGTCGTTGTGCAGCTAAATTACAAACCAGCGCTCTTCTGAAATCGTGAAAAAACTTTCCCATTCCAAAGATTTCGTTATTCTGGTAACATAGATATTCTTATGTCTACACATGACAATTTCTTTTGCTTCGCCTTTGATTTTCCGCTTTATAGATACTCTGATTTTATTTGTGAAAGAGAAATTAAACTGCATGAAATCTAGAAAAACAATTTAAAGCCTCTAATAAAAAAAAAAAACATTGGCAGTTCAGAGCCTCGTCAGGGTAGATCCCCCTGAACCCCCACAAATTTTTTAGTATTTCATTATTGCCATATTAAAACGATATTAATTGACTTTGTCATTTTATCAGCTCATCTTTTGCGTATTTCTGCCTGGATAACCCTATGTTGGAAATTTAAATGAATGTAACCTATTTAGGGAAAATACATGTGATGGCATTATTCTATAGCTTACAACAAATATTGTAACAAATAGATTAAAGCTGTTGTGAACTAATAGTATTTAAATGCATGTGTAAAATTATGTCGCTACTTTTATGTCTTTTCAATAAAGGGTGATTGACGAGATAAAAATGACATTCATTAATAGCGCAGTCTTATCTCTTTTCTTTTTTGTAAAGGGCTGCAAGAGAGAGGGTGATGTAATTTAAAATTTTTTTAAAAAGTGTCTGTTTTATATGTAGTGTTCTGAAGTATTTATTATCTGAAAACGTGACCCTAAAAAACAGCATTAAGTGGAAATGAGACATTTTTCAAAAGTGAGAAGTTTCACTTAGAAACGGTGAAACTTTTCACTTTTTGGATAGCGAATGCCGCTGACATAATATTTTTTTGTGTCATTATATTGCAATGATCTCATGTTTAGTACATATGATGCAAACTTTAAGTCAAAGATTAAAATATTTTTTCTTTTCTAGATTCCACATCCCTGGAATTAATTCGAATTACACATGTGAGGAAAATTTCCGTTTCTTACTGTTCGAGAAGAATGGGCGGGCACGCAGCTAGTGTAATCATATAAGGTAAAAAGCTATTTTAAAAATTTAAATTTATGTTCCATTACATGTATTTTTTAAATTTTTTATAACTGAATTTGTAACTTATTTTGATAGCTGATATTGTAACTAAGCTATTGTAATCATGGGCGTAGCCAGAAATTTTTCATAGGGAGGGTTACGGCTACTACAACTCATATATATATGTACACGTGTGTTTGATAATGTAACAAAGAATATACATTTTGTATGCCAAAAAATTCATCATGAGGGTTATGACACACCCCCCCAAAAAACCCTAATGAATCAATTTATAACTGGTTTTGATAGCCGACACTCTAACTATGCTAATGTAATCATAAAACGTGCAAATTTATTAGGCAATTTGGAGTGTTTAGGCTGATTTTATTTTTTACCAACTATGCGAAAAATTCGAGCTGGGAATCGAACCCACGACTGAAGCATTCCTGGGTTAGAGGCTCAATGCGGCGTGGGTTCGAGGCATGCATTGAGTCGTGTGTTCGAGACTCAATGCCGGCAGTCCAAAAATTCCAGAGCTAGGAAATCGAACCCATGTGATGCCGCATAACGTGCGGTGTGCCTTTACGACGACTGAGCTACTCTGGGACGATTCCCAGATGAAATTTCTCGCATTAGAGAACCGTTGACATTTATCATCTTTCCTCTGCAAACCACAGATGGAACAGATGAAACAATTAATTCGTGACAACTCCGTTACGCTGCGCGAATTCTATATCATATTTTAGAAAGTGTTTCTATCAACCTTTCAAGTTATTAGGCAATATCGAGTGTTTAGGCTGATTTTATTTTTTACCATCTATGCGAAAAATTCCACAACTGGGAATCGAACACACGACTGCCACATTCGTGGGTTAGTGGCCTCAATGCGGCCTGGGTTCGAGGCATGCATTGAGTCGTGGGTTCGATGGCTCAATGCGGCAGTCTAAAAATTCCAGAGCTGATGCAAAATCGTTTAAAAGCAAAAGTTTCCAGCGTTTCCAGAAAAGATTTAATCCAAAACAAAAGGCACACATGGGATCAAAGTATCATCACTTAATTAATTCTTGAATGGCAGACAAACATTAAAATTTTAATGTACAATGTAAACAGTTTTACCATATTAAATGTTATTCATTTTTAGAAGAACGCACTGAACATTGTTGAGTTTTTTTTTTTTTTTTTTTTTTTTCCACTGGAATTTAGATTTTGATGAGTGATGTGTGGATGTAATTTTTTGTCCTTAGCCGTACCCCCATTAAAATTTAATGTACAATGTAAACAGTTTTTACCATAATTAAATGTTATTCATTTTTTAGAAGAACGCAATGAACATTGTTTGTTGTTTTTTTTTTTTTGTTTTTTTTTTTTTTCCACTGGAATTTAAATTTTGATGAGTGATGTGTGGATGTATTTTTTGTCCTTAGCCGTCCTCAACCTTTCAAGTTATTAGGCAATATCGAGTGTTTAGGCTGATTTTATTTTTTTACCATCTATGCGAAAAATTCCACAGCTGGGAATCGAACACACGACTGCCACATTCGTGGGTTAGTGGCTCATTGCGGCCTGGGTTCGATGCATGCATTGAGTCGTGGGTTCGAGGCTCAATGCGGCAGTCTAAAAATTCCAGAGCTGATGCAAAATCGTTTAAAAGCAAAAAGTTTCCAGAAGAGATTTAATCCAAAAGAAAAGGCACACACGGGATCAAAGTATCATCACTTAATTAATTCTTGAATGGCAGACAAACATTAAAATTTAATGTACAATGTAAACAGTTTTACCATATTAAATGTTATTCATTTTTAGAAGAGAACGCATGAACATTGTTGAGTTTTTTTTTTTTTTTTTCCACTGGAATTTAAATTTTCATGAGTGATGTGTGGATGTATTTTTTGTCCTTAGCCGTCCTCAACCTTTCAAGTTATTAGGCAATATCGAGTGTTTAGGCTGATTTTATTTTTACCATCTATGCAAAAAATTCCACAGCTGGGAATCGAACACACGACGGCCACATTCGTGGGTTAATGGCTCAATGCGGCCTGGGTTTGAGGCATGCATTGAGTCGTGGGTTCGAGGCTCAATGCGGCAGTCTAAAAATTCCAGAGCTGATGCAAAATCGTTTAAAAAGCAAAAAGTTTCCACGCGTTTCCAGAAGAGATTTAAATCCAAAACAAAAGGCACACACGGGATCAAAGTATCATCACTTAATTAATTCTTGAATGGCAGACAAACATTAAAATTTAATGTACGATGTAAACAGTTTTACCATATTAAATGTTATTCATTTTTAGCAGAACGCATGAACATTGTTTTTTTTTTTTTTTTTTTTTGAATTTAGATTTTGATGAGTGATGTGTGGATGTATTTTTTTGTCCTTAGCCGTACCCCCATTAAAATTTAATGTACATTAAAATTTAATGTGCAATGTAAACAGTTTTTATCATATTAAATGTTATTCATTTTTGGAAGGAACGCTATGAACATTGTTGAGTTTTTTTTTTTTTTTTTTTTTTTTTTTTTTTTTTTTTTTCCACTGGAATTTAAATTTTGATGAGTGATGTGTGGGTGTATTTTTTGTCCTTAGCCGTACCCCCCCCCCCCCCCCCCGCCCACCCCCCACCGCCCCCCCACCCCCCGCCCTGCCTCACTCGGCAGAGAAGGCAGATTCGAACGCAAGACTGCCAGTTCTCGAGCCGCATGCTCTACCGACTGTACAAGCGTGAATCAACAGAAAATCGTTCATATTCGAAGTGTACTCTTTGAAATGGAGACTAAGAAAATTTTATCGCAGGACTGGTTAGCACTGCTTTTAATGAATTTTAGTTAATTTTTTTCCTTAAGCCAATTTAATAAAAAAGTAAATGAAAAAAGAATGTGCGAGTGTTTTTTTCTGCGCTTGGGGATGGTGGGAGACGAAACGAAGGTAACTACTGGGAATGCTCTCGAGTTATTTTATTTTATTTCTCGGAGTTTGCAAGGCATCGATGCTCAATTCTACTGACTGTGAATGGTGCCATTAATTTAAATTGTCAAAATGAATGAATTTCACATTTCGGAGGAGATGAAGTGATTGATATGTATGAACGTTGTCGAGTTTCTGATGATTGATTTTCCCTGTATTAATAGGTTTTGGTTTAGTTATACCCATTAGGCAAGGGTAAATTTTAATCTTTTGTGTTTTAAAGAATTATTCTAATAATCAAAGTAATAATCACGGGATCCAGGGGGGGGGCACATGCACTTGGGGATATGGGAGCCCCCCCTCCCCTTACGCCATGCCTCTGCGAACATCCCCACTTACGACTTGTTTTTTTTTTCCCTCCGCGAGGACGGTGGTTTTGACGGAGTGGCATGTGAACGCATTGCTTTTAGGAATTGCCTGACATTAGTGCCGCCGGTGTTTTTTCTGCGCTTGGGGATGGTGCGAGTGACGAAAGGAAAGGTAACTATACTCGTATGTTCGCGTTATTTTATTTCTCGGAGTTTGCAAGGCAGCGAAGCTCACTCTGCTGACTGTCAATGGTTCCGTGAATTTAAAATTGTCGAGAATGAATGAATTGTCGCATTTCTGAGGGGGATGAGTGATCGACACGTATGAACGTTGTCGAGTTTCTGATGATTGCTTTTCCCTTTGGTTTAGCTATACCCATGGCAAGGGTATAATTTTAATCTTTTGTGTTTTAACGAATTATTCTAATAATCAAAGTAGGCAGCAGCAGGGGATCCAGGGGGGGCACATGCCTGGGTATTGGAGCCCCCCCCCCCTTATGCCATGCCTCTGCGAACATCCCCCACTTCCGACTTGTTTTTTTTCCCCTCCGGAGGACGGTGGTTTTGACGAGTGGCATGTGAACGCTTGCTTTTAGAATTGCCTGACATTAGTGCGCCGGTGTTTTTTCTGCGCTTGGGGATTGTGCGAGACGAAAGGAAGGTAACTATACTCGTATGTTCGCGTTATTTTATTTCTCGGAGTTTGCAAGGCAGCGAAGCTCACTCTGCTGACTGTCAATGGTTCCGTGAATTTAAATTGTCGAGATGAATGAATTTCGCATTTCTGAGGGGATGAGTGATCGACACGTATGAACGTTGTCGAGTTTCTGATGATTGTTTTTCCCTTTGGTTTAGTATACCCATGGCAAGGGTAAATTTTAATCTTTTGTGTTTTAACGAATTATTCTAATAATCAAATTAGGCAGCAGCAGGGGATCCAGGGGGGGGCACATGCCTGGGTATGGGAGCCCCCCCCTTACGCCATGCCACTGCGAACATCCCCCACTTCCGACTTGTTTTTTTTTTTCCCTCCGGAGGACGGTGGTTTTGACGAGTGGCATGTGAACGCTTGCTTTTAGAATTGCCTGACATTAGTGCGCCGGTGTTTTTTCTGCGCTTGGGGATGGTGCGAGACGAAAGGAAGGTAACTATACTCGTATGTTCGCGTTATTTTATTTCTCGGAGTTTGCAAGACAGCGAAGCTCACTCTGCTGACTGTCAATGGTTCCGTGAATTTAAATTGTCGAGATGAATGAATTTCGCATTTCTGAGGGGATGAGTGATCGACACGTATGAACGTTGTCGAGTTTCTGATGATTGTTTTCCCTTTGGTTTAGTATACCCATGGCAAGGGTAAATTTTAGTCTTTTGTGTTTTAACGAATTATTCTAATAATCAAAGTAGGCAGCAGCAGGGGATCCAGGGGGGGCACATGCCTTTGTATGGGAGCCCCCCCCTTACGCCATGCCACTGCGAACATCCCCCACTTCCGACTTGTTTTTTTTTTCCCTCCGGAGGACGGTGGTTTTGACGAGTGGCATGTGAACGCTTGCTTTTAGAATTGCCTGACATTAGTGCGCCGGTGTTTTTTCTGCGCTTGGGGATGGTGCGAGACGAAAGGAAGGTAACTATACTCGTATGTTCGCGTTTTTATATTTCTCGGAGTTTGCAAGGCAGCGAAGCTCACTCTGCTGACTGTCAATGGTTCCGTGAATTTAAATTGTCGAGATGAATGAATTTCGCATTTCTGAGGGGATGAGTGATCGACACGTATGAACGTTGTCGAGTTTCTGATGATTGTTTTCCCTTTGGTTTAGTATACCCATGGCAAGGGTAAATTTTAATCTTTTGTGTTTTAACGAATTATTCTAGTAATCAAAGTGTGGGGGGAGCAAGCAAATATCTTTGGAAGGTATCTTGAGCTTTCGAAGGTTTTCTTTGAATAATATTTCCTTCTTTTGAATAATTTGTATTTGTTCGTGCCATGAGTTTTGGAAGGTTTTCTTCCAGAGACATTTGCCATTTTAAAACTGTGTTTATATTGTATATTAAATTTTAATGTATGCCATCTAAGAATGCATTGTGTGATAATTCAGAGTTCATTACGTGATAATGTTTTGATTCGGTGAGTGAGTTGTGTTTTGGAAGGTTTTCTTCGAATAACATTTAATATGGCAAGCTGTTCAAATTGTATACTAAAGTTTAATGTTTGTGCGCTTCGAAACCGACAGTTCGATTGCCGCTGCAGGCCGTTCAAGAGGGTGGGAGAATTGGGGGTGGGCGAGGAAATATCTTTGGAAGGTTTTCTTCCAGAGACATTTGCCATTTTAAAACTGTGTTTAAATTGTATATTAGCCATCCTCTTGAGCTTTCGAAGGTTTTCTTTGAATAATATTTCCTTCTTTTCAATAACATTCATACTACATTTCATTATCTGCCCCGTATGCGAGAATAAGTTGTATTTGTTCGTGCCATGAGTTTTGGAAGGTTTTCTTCCAGAGACATTTGCCATTTTAAAACTGTGTTTATATTGTATATTAAATTTTAATGTATGCCATCTAAGAATGCATTGTGTGATAATTCAGAAATCATTACGTGATAATGTTTTGATTCGGTGAGTGAGTTGTGTTTTGGAAGGTTTTCTTCGAATAACATTTAATATGGCAAGCTGTTCAAATTGTATACTAAAGTTTAATGTTTGTGCGCTTCGAAACCGACAGTTCGATTGCCGCTGCAGGCCGTTCAAGAGGGTGGGAGAATTGGGGTGGGCGAGGAAATATCTTTGGAAGGTTTTCTTCCAGAGACATTTGCCATTTTAAAACTGTGTTTAAATTGTATATTAGCCATCCTCTTGAGCTTTCGAAGGTTTTCTTTGAATAATATTTCCTTCTTTTCAATAACATTCATACTACATTTCATTATCTGCCCCGTATGCGAGAATAATTTGTATTTGTTCGTGCCATGAGTTTTGGAAGGTTTTCTTCCAGAGACATTTGCCATTTTAAAACTGTGTTTATATTGTATATTAAATTTTAATGTATGCCATCTAAGAATGCATTGTGTGATAATTCAGAAATCATTACGTGATAATGTTTTGTTTCGGTGAGTGAGTTGCGTTTTGGAAGGTTTTCTTCGAATAACATTTAATATGGCAAGCTGTTCAAATTGTATACTAAAGTTTAATGTTTGTGCGCTTCGAAACCGACAGTTCGATTGCCGCTGCAGGCCGTTCAAGAGGGTGGGAGAATTGGGGGTGGGCGAGGAAATATCTTTGGAAGGTTTTCTTCCAGAGACATTTGCCATTTTAAAACTGTGTTTAAATTGTATATTAGCCATCCTCTTGAGCTTTCGAAGGTTTTCTTTGAATAATATTTCCTTCTTTTCAATAACATTCATACTACATTTCATTATCTGCCCCGTATGCGAGAATAATTTGTATTTGTTCGTGCCATGAGTTTTGGAAGGTTTTCTTCCGGAGACATTTGCCATTTTAAAACTGTGTTTATATTGTATATTAAATTTTAATGTATGCCATCTAAGAATGCATTGTGTGATAATTCAGAAATCATTACGTGATAATGTTTTGATTCGGTGAGTGAGTTGTGTTTTGGAAGGTTTTCTTCGAATAACATTTAATATGGCAAGCTGTTCAAATTGTATACTAAAGTTTAATGTTTGTGCGCTTCGAAACCGACAGTTCGATTGCCGCTGCAGGCCGTTCAAGAGGGTGGGAGAATTGGGGGTGGGCGAGGAAATATCTTTGGAAGGTTTTCTTCCAGAGACATTTGCCATTTTAAAACTGTGTTTAAATTGTATATTAGCCATCCTCTTGAGCTTTCGAAGGTTTTCTTTGAATAATATTTCCTTCTTTTCAATAACATTCATACTACATTTCATTATCTGCCCGTATGCGAGAATAATTTGTATTTGTTCGTGCCATGAGTTTTGGAAGGTTTTCTTCCAGAGACATTTGGCATTTTAAAACTGTGTTTATATTGTATATTAAATTTTAATGTATGCCATCTAAGAATGCATTGTGTGATAATTCAGAAATCATTACGTGATAATGTTTTGTTTCGGTGAGTGAGTTGCGTTTTGGAAGGTTTTCTTCGAATAACATTTAATATGGCAAGCTGTTCAAATTGTATACTAAAGTTTAATGTTTGTGCGCTTCGAAACCGACAGTTCGATTGCCGCTGCAGGCCGTTTAAGAGGGTGGGAGAATTGGGGGTGGGCGAGGAAATATCTTTGGAAGGTTTCCTTCCAAAGATATTTGCTGTTTTAAAAATGTGTTTAAATTGTATATTAGCCATCCTCTTGAGCTTTCGAAGGTTTTCTTTGAATAATATTTCCTTCTTTTCAATAACATTCATACTACATTTCATTATCTGCCCGTATGCGAGAATAATTTGTATTTGTTCGTGCCATGAGTTTTGGAAGGTTTTCTTCCAGAGACATTTGCCATTTTAAAACTGTGTTTATATTGTATATTAAATTTTAATGTATGCCATCTAAGAATGCATTGTGTGATAATTCAGAAATCATTACGTGATAATGTTTTGTTTCGGTGAGTGAGTTGCGTTTTGGAAGGTTTTCTTCGAATAACATTTAATATGGCAAGCTGTTCAAATTGTATACTAAAGTTTAATGTTTGTGCGCTTCGAAACCGACAGTTCGATTGCCGCTGCAGGCCGTTTAAGAGGGTGGGAGAATTGGGGGTGGGCGAGGAAATATCTTTGGAAGGTTTCCTTCCAAAGATATTTGCTGTTTTAAAAATGTGTTTTAAATTGTATATTAGCCATCCTCTTGAGCTTTCGAAGGTTTTCTTTGAATAATATTTCCTTCTTTTCAATAACATTCATACTACATTTCATTATCTGCCCCGTATGCGAGAATAATTTGTATTTGTTCGTGCCATGAGTTTTGGAAGGTTTTCTTCCAGAGACATTTGCCATTTTAAAACTGTGTTTATATTGTATATTAAATTTTAATGTATGCCATCTAAGAATGCATTGTGTGATAATTCAGAAATCATTACGTGATAATGTTTTGATTCGGTGAGTGAGTTGCGTTTTGGAAGGTTTTCTTCGAATAACATTTAATATGGCAAGCTGTTCAAATTGTATACTAAAGTTTAATGTTTGTGCGCTTCGAAACCGACAGTTCGATTGCCGCTGCAGGCCGTTCAAGAGGGTGGGAGAATTGGGGGTGGGCGAGGAAATATCTTTGGAAGGTTTTCTTCCAGAGACATTTGCCATTTTAAAACTGTGTTTAAATTGTATATTAGCCATCCTCTTGAGCTTTCGAAGGTTTTCTTTGAATAATATTTCCTTCTTTTCAATAACATTCATACTACATTTCATTATCTGCCCCGTATGCGAGAATAATTTGTATTTGTTCGTGCCATGAGTTTCTGAAGGTTTTCTTCCAGAGACATTTGCCATTTTAAAACTGTGTTTATATTGTATATTAAATTTTATTGTATGCCATCTAAGAATGCATTGTGTGATAATTCAGAAATCATTACGTGATAATGTTTTGTTTCGGTGAGTGAGTTGCGTTTTGGAAGGTTTTCTTCGAATAACATTTAATATGGCAAGCTGTTCAAATTGTATACTAAAGTTTAATGTTTGTGCGCTTCGAAACCGACAGTTCGATTCCCGCTGCAGGCCGTTCAAGAGGGTGGGAGAATTGGGGGTGGGCGAGGAAATATCTTTGGAAGGTTTTCTTCCAGAGACATTTGCCGTTTTAAAACTGTGTTTAAATTGTATATTAGCCATCCTCTTGAGCTTTCGAAGGTTTTCTTTGAATAATATTTCCTTCTTTTCAATAACATTCGTACTACATTTCATTATCTGCCCCGTATGCGAGAATAATTTGTATTTGTTCGTGCCATGAGTTTTGGAAGGTTTTCTTCCAGAGACATTTGCCATTTTAAAACTGTTTATATTGTATATTAAATTTTAATGTATGCCATCTAAGAATGCATTGTGTGATAATTCAGAAATCATTACGTGATAATGTTATTATTCGGTGAGTGAGTTGTGTTTTGGAAGGTTTTCTTCGAATAACATTTAATATGGCAAGCTGTTAAAATTGTATACTAAAGTTTAATGTTTGTGCGCTTCGAAACCGACAGTTCGATTGCCGCTGCAGGCCGTTTAAGAGGGTGGGAGAATCGGGGGTGGGCGAGGAAATATCTTTGGAAGGTTTTCTTCCAAAGATATTTGCTGTTTTAAAACTGTGTTTAAATTGTATATTAGCCCTCCTCTTGAGCTTTCGAAGGTTTTCTTTGAAATCAATATACTTATTTTAAAAAAAGTGGAGAAACCCAAGGGAAGAAACTTCGAAAATACCATATATTCTATTATTGCAGAATCGGAGAAGGAAGAAAAGAAAGAAAAAAAAAAATGAGAACGCGCCAAACAGACATGTTAAGGAAATTCGAATCCGCGTACTTTGAACACGCGAACGAAGCACACTAAGACTATTCGCAGAATTATTTTTGTACACGTGGACTAAAAGTACCTGCGACTTCGCGTAACTTATCGCCTCTTCTTTTTCCGTTTTTCTTCTGCAATATCGGGAATCGCCTTTTCGTGCAAAGAAAGCAGAGGAAGAAAAAGGATTAAACCTAGCAAATAATTAAAAGGAAATGTTACAGCATTTGAAAGAAAAAAGAATGCAAGAAGCGAAAAAAAATCTCAGAACGCGCGAACGAGGCACATTGCAAGAGAAATCGAATCCCGGGAACAGAAATTGGCAACCTTTAAAAGCGCAAATTCTGAACACGCGAACAAAACACATGCAAAAAAAAAACTAGTCCCAGGTCACAGAACACGGGAACAGGAACGAAAAGTAAAAAAAAAATTTGCGACAGGAGATGAGTGCAGCGAAGCCGCACAAACCTTCCTGTCAAAGGATGAGTCTCAATAGATCGCAGTATGGTGGCTGCTCTTCTACGTACGACACCCAGACAAGTACCTAAGTCGTCTACAGACGATTTGGCGCCTGCACGTCACACCTACAGGGTAGGCAATAAGAGACGGGAGCCGCACGAGTCTAGGCGGCTCCTGGATGCCTCCATTCGTATAGGCTCGTCGCAGGGCTAGTCCCGAAGGATGTACGACCCTGCTAACGCTGCCCAACGACATGCGCGGCACGAACGGTATCGTTGCGGTGACTAGACGGGATTCCGACTTAGAGGCGTTCAGCCGTAATCCCACGGATGGTAGCTTCGCCCCACTGGCCACTCGGCCAAGGACATGTACCAAGTGTCCGAACCTGCGGTTCCTCTCGTACTGAGCAGGATTACTATCGCAACGACCAGTCATCAGTAGGGTAAAACTAACCTGTCTCACGACGGTCTAAACCCAGCTCACGTTCCTATTAGTGGGTGAACAATCCAACGCTTTAT
>JAWZYV010017835.1:577500-720727 GCA_038373885.1 Cheiracanthium punctorium | reverse complement strand
TGACTAGGAAGAATGTGGGGTAGTAAATATTAGAAAATTCTACGATAACAAAATAATGATCTCAATGGATTTTAAATGTAATGGCTAACGTCCCAGTCAAGAGAGTTGTCTTGAGAAATCGTCATCAATCCTGCATGTTTGGCAAAGAAGAATCAACAAGTCCTGAATATATGTGCATCATTGTGATACTTAGAAAGAAATTGCGTTAACACCCATTCAATGCAAGAGACTGCCCAACTGCAAAATGCATAGCAAACTCGAAAAAGCCTTTGAGCTATTGTGGGGACAGAATTGTACAACTTGCATACTACAACGTACTAGACAGATACTCTGTATAAGTAAGAAAATGCAAGTAACCGGCATATCTGTTATGTGACCGGCATAACAGATATTTTGCCATTTGCTGTCTATACGTAATTTTGAAACATAAAACGTAAAACTAGCACTAATGAAGCATTATTAATGTAATTCTTGATGCTGATGTTTGAGCATCTGCGATAAAGCATTTATTTAATTACATGGATCAATTTCAACTGTAACTTCACCATATCTTGTCACTTACAACTTATTTTCTCATCTAACCCAAGATCAGTAACTTCAGAAAAACATAAGAAATCTGTAAACTTTTGCAATGCAAAAACATGAGTTTTTAACTTTCGTTCGCTAGGTAAATCATTTAAATGAGATACAGTTGTTTCTTAATGAATAGTTCTACCGTTCTGGAAGCGCACTGCAATTTATTCTTTGTCGCAATTTCAATTAGAAGTAGATTGGGCATTACTATTTTATCACAAGAAAGTAGATTTTAACTCTCAGACTGAAAAAAAGAAGGTTTTCCGAGAAATACATTTCTCAAGTGATTTTGTGAAGAAATGAAAGTACTTATAGGTTATTCCTGTTAATGGCCTAGGTTAATTGCTTTCAAGAATTAGTTTTTTTTAAACTTTTATGAATAGTTTTATCTTGTTTCAACATAATTAAACTGATTGCAGGAAGCAATTAAATGGATGTAATGAAATATGTGAAAATATAATGTAAGATTTATGTCTGTTGCCTGAGTTTCAACGAAATTAATCCTCATTATTTTCGATAACGTCTGATTTTTCCAGTCATACAAAACTTTTTTCATTTTGTAAACTTTGTTTTAGAATATTGCTCAGTTAGTGAATTCTTACTTAATTTATCAAGTTTGTAGAAATATCTGTTAAAATCTCCGTTTTATGTTTCTAACCTTAATTTTGAACACAGGTGTACTTAAAAAGCCTCTTGAAATGAAAATTAATTTTTAGACCTAATTCTTAAGTATTTATGAGTGAATAAATAAACGATCACATCTTTTTTAATTTCTCATGTAACTTTTTAAATGACTGAGTACAAAATGTTAGAGGCAATAACATTTATCGAAATCAAGCCAAAGCAATAGCCCCTTAACACAGCTAATTATGGCCTATTTGGTGGCTATGATTTCATTTGTGTTTTCCACCACCATCGAGAAATTTCTCATCTAATTAATAGTTATGAATCATCATCATTTAGATGTGGTTTTGCGTTAAACTGTTGAATAAATAAGGTGCAATATTTTGATCTACTTTTCCAATTTATTTTTTTGCCATTTGGTATGTATGCTAAAAATGGGTTTTCAACTGAAATAAAACAACGGATTTCGATCAGCAGATGAAATTAGAAAAATAGTTGGTAATTAGATTAAATGAAAATTGGCAGATGTTTAAAAAATGACAGCTGTCCTGAAATATTGACAATCGTGTATGGTTTTGCAATTTTGCGCTAAAATGTATCTTAAACCAGCATTCACCAACAGTTCCCTATTAAAAATATACTTGCTACCATTATTATAAGGCAGAAGGAGTGTCATATAAGCTTGAAGTACATTATTAGATATTTGCCCATCAATTTATGAGATTTTACATTTTGTTTTTTCGAAACGCAGTTTCTGACGTGTGATTTATGGTTAATTGTGTTTTTCAGATGTTTATGATTTTTGATTGCCATGATCATAGTTTTAATATTACCTCCCTCATCTAAGTTTTTTAATAAAGTTTAATACTTGGTTTAGAACTTAATCTGTTTATTTATTCATCTATATTCTATCATACTTCTTTGTTTTTTGATTTTTTTTTCTGAATTATTTCAGAACTTCTTCCTTGCACCATGGCACTTACCGAATTCTAGTAATGAATAAAAAATCTTCAGATAGATCATTATTTGAACTGTAATCGTAATTCTACTATTAGGATAAACTAATTTTCTAAATAGTAGAATTAAAAAAAATTCTTCTAGTTAAATATAGCTTTCAGTATTAATAATGTATTTTGACTTAACTCGAGCTTTTATTGTAACACTAATGTAGGGGAAGGTGGCCCAAAATGATCCCCTTAAGGGGAAAACATGAATAGAATAACATGAATATTAAATAAAACTTTGGCACTTTGACACAATGTTTTACACTATATTTTGAATCATAAACATATTTTAATAATATTTTAAACCCAAACAGAGTAACGGAAAAAAAATAGAATTTTGGAAAAAGAATCTAAAGGATCGTTTTACTCTCACCACAAGGCAAAATAATTCTTCATTTGAAAATAATCGTAGTTTTTTCTTGGCAAAATAAAAGATGCAAAAGGAATTATGACTATACATAATGCAATAAAATAAGTTTTACAAACATATAGTATACATAATTTATTTTATGAAAACTTTAAAATAAAAAAAAGTGTTCTAAAAATGAAATGGTGTATTTCAAAATTATAATTCAAAAATTATGGCCTACAATAAACGAAGAAATAAATTAAATACTGTAATCGTGAGTCACGCATTTTGAGAACGTCTGAATTGTTTCCATGATGACTAGGACCCGGTACTGGAGTTTCTTCAACTGATGGATCATTTTACCCGGCAGTATGGCTGCCCACTTTAGGTCATATTGCTGGAAGACGCCAAGAAACATAGCAAACTAAATAAGTATAATTCACATCTATAAAGATACTCTATTCAGTAAACCAAGTCATATTTCTGTAAAGATTGTATTACTAAATAAATAGGAAAGCTAGTGCTTACCTTATAAGAGATATGATAAAACCCTTTTTTTTTGAAGAATTCTACTCAGACACGTGATACACCAATTGTTTAAATATCGCTATTGCTACTTCTTGAGTTGGCAGAACTAGTTTATGTGTTACCTAGATGATAGAGTGATGATAAACAAATGTGGATCGTTTTGCCCGCTAGGATCATTTTGGGCTATCGTCCTCTAATTTGTATTATCTCTATTTTTAAAGAAACAAAAATTTATGCTTCACAACTTTTTCTAGACGTTGCATATTTGCACACAAAAATATTCAGCATCGCAACTAGCTTCTCTTTTTGTTATCTCTTTTATTGTGCTAAGCGCGCGCACAAACACACACTCACACTTGAATAGAAATTTCAAATTAATTTCAAACTTCCTGAGGAATTCAAAACATCCTAGAAATTTTCTTGTGAATATTTCGAGGCACTGAAATATTCGTTGTCTTACAGGCATTTGATAATTTGGAATATATTTTCCCTTTCCTAAATGCAAATGATGCAAAGAATCTGAAAATGTTTACGGCTAGATATGAAGATGACGTGACCAATACTCCCAGAAACATCGCAAAACTATGCTCGCATAGGCGTCTTACGTGATTTCCTTCCATTATGTTTGTGCATTTATCTTGAAAGATGTGGCTTATTGGAATATTTTAATACACTCGAGGGCTAAAGCTGAAGAAAGCTACCATGGTAATTATTTCATCCTATAAAGCGTGTACTCTTCATTTTAATTAAATATTGCATAAATATGGATTTTGTGCCAAGTTTGCTATTCAAATTTCCAAAATTAGAAAAGAAATATGCCAAGCAGACGGGGGCAACATTTAAAAATGCACATTAAGCAAGTTACGAACGATTAGCTTATGAAGTGAACCGCGTTTTGCTTAAAGTTTTCTTTCATTTAAAGGCAACTCCATCGGAAGAAGTTTGTTTACTTCCATCAAAGTATTCTGGCACGAAGTTAACTCTTTTAAAAGCATTTACCATTTTTTTATTCACTTAGATAACCAAGTTACATTATTGACTGGGATTTCCAAATTGTATCAAATTAAATATTACGCGAAACATCGCAGCGCTTGTGTAAAATTTTTGAAGCGACGTTAAATCTTTTGGGAATTTAATTAATAAACATGGAAGCTTAAAAGAAATATCGAACAGATTTATCTTCAAAGAAAATTCAATATTTACTTACGCTTAGAAAATATGCTTGAGAGTTTCATTGAAGATAATTATAAATTGTTGATGATGATAATTTTTAAAAACTTTTTTCTCTCGCATGCATACTTATAATTTAATTTTAATTAAAGTAGAGGAGAATACTCCAGAAAACTGTCAGAATCCGAAATATTGTGCTCCGATAATAATGGAAAACGTGGCAATATTATTGAAATTATAAAAATTGTAATATTTGCTTATTAAAAAAAGTAATGTGTAATTTATCCATAACGGATTTCTTAATGTCAAGAAGTTAAGTTTTATCGAATGGTGCTTCAGATACATTGCCGTTTTAAGAAAAATTTACTCTTAAAAACTAATGAAGATTAATTAGAACGTAAGTGATTTATTTTAAATATTAGTGTTAAATGTTTGTTGAAATAGTTTTTATATAAAATTAATCAGGCAAGAAAAAAATGAATTACTGTATTGACTAAAGATAATGTGAAAACCATTCAAATATTTTCATACATAATACATCTTAAAATTGAAATCAAAAGGAATGCATGTAAAACACGGAAAAATATTTTGCGAGCGATATTTGCATATTTTTCTGTGTTTAGAAAATTATTTCCTTTAAAAATATCTCAAAATATCATGATAGAAGTAGCTTTTTCAGAAAAATATAAGAATAAGGTTGCTTAAGAAATTGAAGCATATACGTAATATAATTTTTTTTTACATAATAGAAACTTTTTAATTGATTTATGACTTAGGACATATACAGTAGAGTCCCTCTAATCCAAGTTCTGTTAATCCGAGGTACCGCTACAGTTTCTGTTCTGTCCGCGGTTCCGCGGTTTCTGTTCAAAATTGAACAACTATAGTTTCATTTTCTAAACATTTAATAAAGTAAGTGTAATGCTAATTAAAATACTTTTTTATGTTTACAAATCTGCGTGCTCGTCATTTTTCATGCTATTTCATCTCTCTGTACGCAATGAACATAAAATTCAATTTTCTCTTTGATTTTGTAATATAATAGGGGGCCAAGGCCCCCAGACTCGCTACGCTCGCTTTTCGTATGAGGCATTCGGCCCCTAATAAGGCTTATTCGTAAAAAAGACATAATTTCAACAGACAAAACCCGAAGATTGGATCAGATAGAATGTTACTGAGCTACACATTGCTTGGTTCTTGCATGTTCATTGGTACATAAAAATTTAAACTTCACACTACAGTAGACCCCCTCCGCTTCATAACACGGAAGATATTTTGTTATGGGAATCCGTGTTGTACGGGTCCTGAGCTATACTCCACCTGGAGTACGGACACCGCTTATAATCGCTGGAAAAATTATTTGCACTCCTCAGAAACACAATGATATTTAGTATTGTCATTGAAAAGTTATATTAATTAGGAACTAAAGCATAATAAAATCAGAAAATCTGTTTCAGCTGTATTTTTAATAATGTAAAACCTATTGGACACCTTGCGAATTTGCCACCCATGGCGATTTTTCATTATTTGACGATTTGCATACATGTAAAGTTAATAAAAGCTACGGAACAGATAGGATAGCTTGCCACCAATGGTGACTTTTCATTATTTGGCGATTTTCACATGCTCACAACCTATAATTACTGTTCATTTAAGGTTACCGGAAAACCGTTATCCATATTTTCATTTACATAATCGTTTGCAGATTGGCGTACTTAACACCACGAATTCTACCATCTCGTCGCGCTAGCAAATATCCAAAGTGTACTATAACTGCTATAATGGCATAGTTAACGCCGCCAAATATTTCTACTGGTAGCAAATAATGCAGCTGGACGAGAACCGGCTTTAAAATAATCTGCATTTTAATTATTTTTCATTTTCAAGATATCAGTTATTCTGTTTTGAAAAAACGAATAATCGCTAATTCTAAACTCCTGTTGTCTAAGCGAACTTTCTGTTTGAAAATTGTCAACTTTGTGTAACACATTTTGAGTTACTTATTAAATATAGTTTTTATTTTGGCGTAAAATGGGCGTAATTCTAACTCATGTTTGTAAATTTCACGCGATTCTAGATATTTGGAAACGCTTTGTTGCAAAGGAATGAATGATTTTATGCCAAATCTGGCAACCATTCGGTTTATTTTTTCAGTTTTTTATTAATATCTTCTAAAATAATTCGATTTTCGAAATTTAAATCAGCTTAGCAGGTTCCCCGGAATTTTTTGAATCTGTGGGCGCCTTAGTCGAAACTCAAATTCCTACGGTTTAGGAGGAGATAGGCCAACAAGCTTTGACGGCGACAGCGGCCTTTACTTTTTTTTAGAATACAGAGATACCCAAATTAAATTTCATGCTGTTCTGGAAACTCGCGGAATCTTTTCGCAATCGAAAGATTTCGTTTGTGTACACTGCTATTCTCATGTCCACGCAAACGATTTATTTGTGAAAAAAAAAATGATAATAAGCTGTGTAATCTGGAAAAGCTTTTTTAAACGAATATGAATCCCAATTGTATGACGTCATATTCACTTGAAAAGGGTAATTTTGTCAAGCAAATGATTTACTTTTTTGACTCTTGGAAATAAAATGGTGCTGAAAATAGCGAAAAATCGCTTAAAAAGGAGGGAACGGGTGGATTTTCAGATTTTTAAAGAAGCGCAGATTGTTTTCTATATTTTTATACATGATCATGAAAATTTTCAAGCGGATCGTGCAAACGGTGAAGAAGTTATTAGGCTTCTTGTGTTAACTTTGTAAATTTCACGCGATTCTAGATACTTGGAAACGCTTTGTTGCAAAGGAATGAATGATTTTATGCCAAATCTGGAAACAATTCTGTTTATTTCCGTCATGGCTCCGTCATGGTAAAATCCGTCATGGCTCCAAAGTCCTCCAAGTTGTTAAACGATACCTCTGGGGGTGCCGATTACAGGAGGTTGGTCCCTCCTCTGGAATTGGTTCAAAATTACGGGACCCCGAGCTAAGACGGACTTCCTCCCACTGGGGCTCATTGAAATGGAAGCCGCTCCTTCAGCCCATCGAAGGCCTTTAGCCCCCTACATTGCCTGCCTATATAGGGGGATCTGTCACCGCAACGCGGTTGCCAGAGAGCATTAGCACTAACAACAACAACAAGAATAGAGAGACTCAGCATATTCCGAGTTTTCAGGAATCCCAGTCAGTGTCGGTCCCGATGAACAAGAATTACCGGGTCTCGACTGCATTTGTTGTTACATAAAACTGTGTGTATTTTATTAACCCTTTAACGCGTAGTGTTCCCGCTCTGGGAACACCAAACTCTGACATTTTGACTGTTGCCAGTCACGAAGAATAGGGTTGCGCCTCAAAGGGTTAAGGTAAAGATTCATAATGACTCTCTGATTGGGGGAAGGTGCCTTTGGTAGACGGCCTTAAAAAAATATGTTCAAATACAACCGTTGCCTTAAAAAACCACGTTGTATTTCTTCTATTAACATGCCGATATATTATAATGCCGATAATGAGAATCATGATACATAAAGCGGAGTTTGAAGCAATTTTTGATCGATTTAGCAAACATACACATTAGGGATATTTCTTACAACGACCTTATTTTCTGTGCATGATTACTGAAGTCTAAGCGACAGAAATAAATCTAAGATAGACAAGGAAGTATCATATATTGATACTCACATGCATATATATATCTGTATAAATCAGACTTTTGTCTGTACATTACTTAGAATCGAAAAGCTTTGAGATTTCTATCTGTTTCAAGCACCTGGGAATCCTGTAAGAACGTCAGGAAAAAGTTTACCTGTCTGTCATTCTGTCGTTTTGTCGTTCTGTCCGTGACGCTGTTTTTGTTCGCGCATCACTTAAAAATGACTGAAGCGAATGAAACGAAATTCGGTAACATGATAAGTGGTCACTCAACTTAAACTATCGGCTTCGAGCTTCTAAAAATTTTTATTAAATTTTGAGATTTAGCGAAAATCTTTTCCAATTGCGTACATTTGTGTTCGCACATCACGTAAAAATAACTGAAGGGAATGAAATGATATTATAATTTGATGACATGATAGGTGGTTTTCCAACTTAAACTATAAATGTCGATTTAAAAAAAAAATGATTGGATTTTTGAGATTTTGCGAAAATTATTTCGAAATGCGCAAATATTCATTCACGCATCACATAATAACGACCCAATTGAATGAAAGGAAATTATGTGACATGATAGGTGGTCACTCAATTTAATTGTAGTTGTTTAAATTTAAAAAAGTTTAATTGTATTCCGAGATTTTGCGAAACTGTGTAAATATTTTCTGCGCATCGCATATTAACAAGTAAAGCGTATGAAATGAAATTTGGTGACATGATATGTGGTCACTCAATTTAAACTATAAGTGTCGAATTCTTTAAAATTTTGATTAATTTTGTAATTTTGCGAAAATGTATTCAAAATGTGAAAACATTTGTCGGTTACGTATAAACCCCTGAAGCAAATTAAATGAAATTTAGTATCGTTACAGGTGGTCACTTAAACTATAGCCGCCAATGTACTTTAAGTTATTTATAGAGGAGAGGAGCTGATTATGGAATACCATTTACATTTCTAACTGTAACTTCATAGATTTTTAAATAAAATCCCCCAAAACAGCATGAGTACATGCTATAATTAATCGTAATGGAATGTCAATTGCAAAGAAATACACAATTTATTTTGTTGTTATAGAAAAAATATTTAAAAAAAAGTTACGAATGGAGTATAATATGGAATAGTCGGGTAATATGGAATAGATGGTTTAAACCGATGAAAAGCAATTCATATTGCTTCATATATACTTATTAGTTACTATAAAACTAAAGTTTTATGTTTTGTAGTTCAAATCATTATATTGGAGTCATTTTTGCTTCGAGTCGATTTAGAAAAGTTGTAGATATAATCTTCTTTCTTTGCTCCGGTACAGTCATGGTGAGCCCCCACAGAGAACAGCTGGATCTTTGAATCCAAACTTATCGTCGTTGATCATTAGAGAATTTTTCGTGACAAAAGATGCATTCAGCGTCTTTGTTTTCCGGGTCTTTAGTGGATGACATGAAATCCATTACATTATTACCCAGTATTCCATAATACCCGACACGCCATCTCGGAAAACGAACCTTTAAAACTAATAGGCAAAACACTGTCATCTAAAAAATAACCACAGTACAACAAAATACCATTCTCTTTGTGTACATTATGCGTAACATCCATGTTCATGTCACGTGTTTACTAGTAAGTTAAAATGTTTGAAAACTTATCTACAAAAACTCTTGAAAATCACAAAACATACTTAGTTCTGTAGCGAGTGTTACGGCAACAGAGAGCGGTCAACTCTTACTGTATTGTAAGACGGGAATCTTTCTTGAGTTGTTCATGGTATTAACTTGTGGCAATAACAACTAACAGAGCCAAAACCTCTGTATTCCATATTTCCCCACTATTCCATAATACCCTCCTCTCCTCTAGATTTTGAGATCTTGTGAAATCGGAGTTCATGCTTGTTCTATTCCTGAAAAGTGGCAGTGGATATAGAATGAAATTTGGAATTATGTTAGATGTAAGTTAATTTAAGTGCTAGATGCCAAAACTGTTTAAATATTTCATAGATCTTAAGATTTTGTGTAAATTGTGCAAATTTTTTTGGTATAAAGTTAAAATATCTGTTATGAATCAAACAAAATTTAGTTACTGGTTAGGAATGAACGCTTGACTTGAAAAGCTCATTCAACAAGAATAACACTTGTAATAAACTATAAATACAATAATAAACACAAAAAAAAAAATTCTCTAATGTGTCAATATTTTGTTATCACTTTGTCGCTCTCGTACCTATAATCTTTTAACAATACACAGAAGTTATAATTTTGCTGCATACTCTTCCCAATATACTAATTCCATTCTTTGTACTACACAACGATGACGAAAATTCAGGCTTTTTGGAAATTTGCTTTACATACTAACCCGTCAACGACGGGTACTGGAGCTAGTATATTTACATATAGATACACTGTATACAGAGCACGATGTGGCATAGAAAGCCGTAAGAATTTTGATTTTAGAAAGATAATTTGACTTAAGATCAGAAGAATCCGGGACTTGAGGCTCGTAGTTAATCTATCTTTGATGAGTGAAATATCTAATGTTCAGCAATATTATTATAGCCAAAATAAGGCTCATTGTTCAAGTAGTAAATTGTCTTAGTAGTTAGGGCTTTGTTAAGAATCAGAAAAATATCCTTACGCAGTGATCCACTAAAAAATTCTGTGCAACTTAAAAAAAGTTTATTTTCACAGTAATCAAATTTAATGGCTCCTTCATCTTATCCCTAACGTATTTTTAAATTATACTAATGTTCAATGCTACACATCTTACAAAAAAGTGCACAAAATTCAAAGTAGAAGCACGAAATGCAATGATATAAATTACAAAAGAAATTTATAAACTATGTTCCTTTAACTATTTCTAACTTGCTTTTATCGAAGCGTTTTACACATAACAATTACTGTTCCTTTATAAAATATTACCCTGTGTTATTTCTCCTAACTGACATTACTTATGTCTTTGGATTAAAAAAAATACTGTGCAAGCTTAAAAAAAGTTAAACTTGATTTATACCTAGGGGTAACTAAATGCGATGTGATCCATTGATCGTATATTACACGATAAATAAAAAGTGCTTTGTTCGCTCATCGATCGGAGTTTTTTAATACAGAATCTAATATCAAGTAATGGCTTTTGTGACACTTAAGACCTGCTAAATGAGTTTCCAGACACTTTCAGCGAAGAATAAATTGGAAGATCTGATAAATATGTTTTGCCTTTCTCCAAAAGTAAGGATCTTTAATGCGCCAATGTGTGTAATGATTGATTACATGTGCTTTCTAATAAGTTATGGATAATGGATTGAATTAAAAAGTAGAAATTTGCATATTCTAATTAAAAGTAGTGAGTTAACTGTGGTAATAAAAATTATTTTTATTGTTTTCCATTTTAAGGATTACTTTTCAAAAAGCGCTGATAAAAATGAGAGTCATTGGTTGAAACGTAATCTGAAAGTGTGTTTTTTCAATGCTCAATACGAAAATCAAATAGAAATTGATAAGATGTATCAGAGAAATGGAATATTATAGATATCTTCATTCTATTTCGCAAACATTATGTCATTAAAAATATGAAATATATGAAAAAAATATTGTTTCAATCAATCTGTGATGGTAATTGAGAAAAAGGTTAAACACAAAGAGAGAGCATAAATAATACCTTAACGGATGTATTAAAAAAATATAGTTGTTTGTACAGGAAATATTGTTTTGCACTATTGAAGAGATACATGTCTAAACGTTTTTTGAAAGGAGACACGTGAAAAATTTTAGCGGAACTCACAGGTAATGTAATGAACATTACTTGAAAGCTATGAAGGCAACTGCAGAGTTTTAAAAAAAGATTCTATTGATGCATGTATCTGTAAAAGCGGTTTTTCCGAGTTTATAAGGAATTAATTTTTCTACATCTATTTCTCTTTTTACTCTGCAAAATAATGAATCAAACAGTTGGTGGGCCGGAGTCATGCTCCAGACTGCTCCAGAATATAATATAGGTCGTCTTTAAAAAAATTTTCGCTCAAATTACAACGAAATTTCCAGGTTAATCGTTGTGGGTTGATATCCATTCGAAAAAAATACTGAAAAAAATACTGTTAACAAAAAGTCGTTAACTTTTTTTCGGAGCAGTTGGCAGCTCTGATTATGAGGACAAAATATAAAAAACTGACTTACTAGAACAGGATGTGCTTGAACTACTATGGAATGTATATGAAATGGGAAAGATCTGGATACACATTCGATGCCTTAGTTCAATAGAATGACTTATTCTAAAATATGTATGAAGCGTTCCGTAAATCAATAACATTTTTTTCTCAAGTTAGGTCTGAGTGATTCAATAACAAAGCTATTCATTGTTTGTCATTGTCATGAACGACATTTATCTTTTAGAAATTAATAATTTATGTACTATAAAATCAGTGACTCCAAAGCCAGTCTTAAAAGTTTACCTATAAAAAGAATTTGTTTTGAAGAAGATAAATATTTCCAAGAAATTTTATGTCGCTTTTCTCAGAATAATATAAAATACTCTATCTGGATAACATTCATTAACTTTCTCAAAACTTTAGATTCAGCATCTTTGCGAAAGTACTTAATCTATTACTTTTTTTAAGCTTTAAAGGTATTAAATATAGAGTAATCAAAAAGTCCGTAAAAACTTAAAAAAATCATTAAAAAAGAACAAATAATGATAGAAAATTGCGATTTGCACTAATAGGTTTAGAGAGTAATCGGTATTTTATAATGACAAGAAAAGCTGTAGCTCCAAATGCTACCAATAGGTGGCGCTGAAATGCGCAATAGGAAGCAAGTGAAAAAAAAATCCGAAATCTGTCTAATCCTTTCCATGCAAACTTCAATTTTGCATCATGATTTGTTCTTTATTAATGAATTTTTGAAGATTTCACGAGCTTTTGACGCATCCTGGGTGCATCAAAGTTTAAAAATTTGTTACAAAAGAACAAATAACAATACAAAATTGAGGTTTGCAGGGATAAGATTAGTGAGATTTGGATTTTTTAAATTGGAAGCTTGCTTGTCATTGTGCATATCAGCGCCACCTATTGGTAACATTTGGAACTAAAGCCTTTCTTGTCATTAAAAAATATCCGATCACCCTCTACACCTATCTGTGCAAACAGCCATTTTCTATCATTATTTTTTTATTTTCAATGAATTTTTAAGTTTTCACAGACTTTGTGATCTCCCCGTTTATTTGTTTATTCAAGAGACTAGCAATAAAATATTGGAACATTATAAATAATTTATATGATTTAAATTAAAAATATTGTACATTAACAAGTTCAAATTAAAAACCTGGAAAATTTACGAAATTTCTTGTAACTAGGAAATGAGAGAAAATTTTTATTTCTTGTAAAAATAATAATGAATAAAAAATAACTACTTAAAAGTTTCATTAAACACCTTTCATTCTCTCACTTATTGTAAAACTGTAAATTACGACGCAGAAATCTTGACAAATACTCCATTTCAAAAATATTAAGACATAATCTCGGCGTCACAATCTTTCAATTAACCAGAAAAGCATTTGTTTCGTTTTTGCGAAAGGAAATGAAGTTTTCGAGTAAAAGCCTGAATTATTAGGGTCGCATTATTCCAGTGCCTTCGCGTTCTGTCTAGATTTAATGAATTCTAGACAATAGGGCTTTTAGAACTTTTGGCAGAAAAAAAAGTAATCTCGCTTTAATTGGTTGCAGTGAATCGATGATAAAATGAATCCTTTCACCAGTAATAACGCATGAATATTAAAAAGGTTTTCCTTTAGAATCTATTCATAATGCCTTTTGATAAGTATTCTTAGAGGATGAGCGTTGGTAATGCATGAAATGGAAATATATTTTTTTACAGGGGATGTGCCCGAGAAATGTTTTTATTGACAAATCGGTAAGACTAGATAATTAAACAGCCGATGGCCTTTGTTGATTTTGACGTATCGTTTTGACTTTTGATGTTTTTGACGGAGATTTTTATGATGTGCGGCAACTGTAATTTGCATTGCACTTTAAATGGCGTTGTTCAACTTGATTCATTCACAAGTTAAACAGAGGAAATTAATTAAAAGATTTGTCGAATGTAAATACTGACTTTCTAAAGAGTAAGATAGTCCAAATAATTAGTTTTTGTTAAAGAAAATTAAAAAAGGTGAATCGGAAGGCCTTTATCAAAATTAATTAAGAATAATTTTAGCTATGAATCAATACTAATTTTCTCTACATGTAAACATACCTTCCTATTTATTGTTTTCAAATGAAAATATAAAGAACTTATAAGTGTTATTGTTTACGACATTTTGTTTTACTTAAAACTAAAATCACGTGTAATTGAATAAAGATGCTTAATAAATTCTTAAGAAGAGAAAAGAGAATTTCATGGAACAGAGGCCTGGAATCATATTTGCCATAAACTGAAACATAAATGTATGCTAAGATTTTTCTATCAGATCATTAGAAAGAAGTTTAAGCGCTTATAAATTGTATTGTATAACTGGCATAATGTAAATATAAAACTGAAGATAAACAGGTTTATTGTACTAAAGCAAAATCGAAACACGCAAATGCATTTCTTGTTTACATTTTTAGTAAGACGATACGTAACAATAGTTTTATTGAAGGATATTATGCTTAGATTTTCCTATTTATCATATTAATATACAACTGGACTAAAAAAAAAATATTTCTAATTTCCAGGAAAGGTAAGGTTCGTGAAAACTTGAGATACGTTGAAATGTGGGATTACAAGCCTTGTCTTCATGAAATGCACATACTATAATTGATATTTTAGAATTCTTATTTAATTTTCGACGATACAATCGCCGGAAACAATAAAGAAACAAAATCCCTAATAAAATGCAATTAAGGAAGTTAATGAACACTTCAGCATTTAATAAAAGCAATCAGCAACTACCCAGACAGCACACCAAACTTGCAACAAGCTTGATTTATCAAGTCAATAAACTTGAATTAAGCTTGAAAATTTCAAGCGTGTAAGCTTATTGCAAGCTTAAATCAAGTTTTCAAGTTTACACTTGCCCAGCTTGCATTAAGCTTGACATAGCAAGCTTAATTTCAAGCTTAAAAAAATCTTCCTAAATACACGGGGCGCCCATCGCCGAACTCGCCCCACATATTTTATTTTTCTACGTATTTTCCCCTCTATGTTGAATTTTCAAGTTATTTTAATCTGTTTCCCTCAAGAGTCCGCGGCTGGGACGGAACTCGCGACCTAAGTGTTGGGAAGCCCGTATGCTAACCGTTCAGCCAATATACCTTGCGCCGATATGACTAAAGTTTGAAGTGACTGTTAGGTTGTCACGCCGTTTTCTGGCGAGATCGATCTGTGGCCGATGTGTTGATCTGTTTCTTTTATTTTTCCATGGGATGAATCAAAACTAAAATAATGTTATGTGTGATTTATAGACTCTACTAATAGGGAAATAAGCATAATATAAACTTAAAAGCAGCACACGTTTTAAAACTTTCAATATCGCGACGCTCATGTTGGGCAATACTGGCCAAAATCGAGACAAACGACTGATTTTGAAATCAATTTCGTAGTATAATTGTATTTTATTTTGAAGAATTTCCATACTTGGAAATATAGAATTTTTTTTTTTAATTCTATGGTCAAGTACATTTATGACTGATGATAAATTATTTGTTATGTAGATGTGGCTTTCCAAATCAAGCAGTAATCCAGTTGTATTCAAGCTTGACAGTTCAAATGAATTCTCCAAGCTTGTTGCAAGCTTAAAATGAATTGAACTGTCAAGCTTGTATTAATACGTCAAATTCAAAGAAATGTCAAGCTTGATTTAAGCTTATGTGCTGTCTAGGAGATATGAGACAGCATTTACGAACCCGCAATGATGTGTGAGTCATTTATGTAACTACCTTCTCAATATGTTTGCCCACAAATCTTTGGGACACTATTAGATCATTTCCGTATTACCATGTTATCTCGCGAAATTGAGACATTGGTGCTGTGTAGACTTTGTGAGCATCTCTATGTTCAAGAAACGCAAGGGCGGTTCATCGAGAGTAACAATAGATTTTTTTTTTTAACAACCTGTTTATGGCAGCTCATAAGCCATAAACTTTTTGGTTTACACGCGGACGTAGGAACTTGCAAGAATGCATGGAGGAATTCGTTAAATACAAAGGACTAATGTAATGAACAGAAGTACGAGGTGCTAAGGACTCCTTGACCTTTTTTCAAGCATCGTTTTGGCCCTTGAGCATATTATCAAATAGTTTGACTTGAGTGTAGTGTAGAAGGTCAAACTATGTCTGAATCCCTCCAGGCTGCGTTATTTCATGTTATGGTAATTTTTTGTGTTTACCTACAATCATGCGTTACGTTAATTTTAATTCTAATCAACATCCTCATCAAAAATACTGATAAAGAAATAATATCTGAATGTCTACCGTGTTCAAGCGCGAATGTCAAGCGGTGTTCAAAATAAGTTCGGAAATACGACTCCCTTAAGAAAATATTCCTCTCGTTAATTTTCAAAAAGTTACACTTTTTAAATTTGTATACGATCCTCGTACAAAACAATTCCCAATTAGTAAAATGCGCCCTATATACTAATGAGATGACTTATATAATTTGAGAACTATACTTTAAAAAGTGTCACAGATATAAAGTTAAATATAACACTGACTTAAACCACTTTTCCATGGCTCTCGGAGGGGGGGGGGGAACGCGTCAAATGATGGCATTTCAGGTATCACTCAGAAATTACGAAAGGAAATCTTTTTTCCACTCCAGCAATAAACATTTATATTCAAAATCATCTATAGCCCCCGATCATCATTTTTTAAAGATATCTCTGCGACGATGTATGACGAAAGGCTCAAATTCGGCACATCACATCATTGGACTATGGGGCACATTTTGCTAACTGGGAATATTTTTGTACGGGAGTTGTATACAAATTAAAAAAGTATAACTTTTTGAAAATTAACAAGAGGAATTTCTTATTAACGGAGTCTTAATTCCGATCTTATTTTGAACATTTTTTCTTTCAATTTACACTGCCCACTTATCTCTAAGCCCGTACCACCTTTTTGGGACACCTTGCATATAATTAAACTTCATGAAAGTTTTATTAATAATAGTATAGCAAAAATTGAACATTCAATTCAGTTGCACTTAGGAAATATGACAAAAAGCTTGAACATTTTTTTTTTTTTTTCATTGCACGAGTATGTGAAGAAACTCTGTTACGGTAAGTTCAAAGCAAACTGTTCAGTAAAAAAATATGTGGTGATGTTTGAAGCACCCGCTTCGTCGGTACCACAATGAGTCTGAAGCGTTTTCCCTTTAAAAATCCGTCAGACATAGTTTTGGGTTTTCCTGGTAGACTTTGACTCCCCTAATCTAAATTACTATGGCCAATCAAGCCTATTAAAGCCCTCTGCTGCTACCCAGTTAGTCATGCATTATTAAGTATCAAAGGGAATCCTTTTCTGCAACCTTTAGTGTATTCTCCACATTTAAATATGCCCATGCTGCACGCTGAATTTGCCACGATATTTATTCTACGATAATAAAGATTTGTTGAATCTCAAAATGTTTCTGTAAAGACGGCCTAACTGCAAATAGTGGGGGCTACCCCCTTATTACATATATGTATATATATATGTGTGTGTGTGTGTCTGTGTGTGTTATGTTAGATTCTACAAAATTCCATATGAATAATCCTCTCACATGTGAGCTGCTAAATCAGCTACAGTAGACTCTAGATTATCAGGAGTGAACAAGAAACAGGAAATGAAAGTAGCATGTGTGGTTTTGAAGTAATAATTTATAAAGTATTGCAAAAGTTTGTTCGTGTTTACTTGCATGTTTTTCTTTTGAATAATTAACCACATCTTACACTTGTTTCCTTATCCTTAGCTGAGATTTCGTTAATTTAAAAGAACGTTTTCATAAATAATAAATAACGATGAGAAGTACTTGCTACAAAAATCTTTCGATACAGTAGAAATCAATGTCGTCTAAAGTTTAGTGATACTATAGGCATCTCAAAATCAAAAGATGTGAATCATTTTATCCAAAGAGGAATGAGTACTTATTTTATTCCGCATGTAAATCCCCCTTCCTAAATGCGTAAATTCCAGTATTTTTACTCTTAAAAAATCCATTACCTTTATCCAGTCAATCAACAAACTAAGACGGAAAAGAATTTCGTCCCAACACTAAATGATTTTCACTGATAATTTAGCTGTGCAGCTATTTTAGAACATTAGGCTACATTCATTAAATAAGAACCAAAACTAAAGCATCATCAGGATGGAAACAGAAAGCGAGGGTCTTGGAATAGTTTACAACCATTAGACAATCTTCGTCCATTACAAAAATGGAACTTTTGTCTTCATCCGTATAAAAACTCATTCTTCGGATAAAATTCTTCTGACTTTTATTCCGTGATATGGAACAGAAGAGCTTAATATTTCATACCTGAAAAAATATTTCTTTGATATGCGACCACATTAGCACTTTTTTATTAAATTATCTCGAAGATTTCTTTTTTACTGTAAATATTTTATACCACAACGAAACTTCCAAACGGCTGCTTTATCTCCAGAGCTTTTTGCAGAAAACTTTTGTTTCTTGAAAGTTTACATAAGAAGATAGAGTATCGTGATTTTCGCAATTCAAAGCAGATCTTAGGGCTTTTCTCGTTCTTTTTTCCAGCAAGAGTAAAGATAAAACGAGAAATAAGGTGCAAACAAAGAGGTTTGAAGTATTCTTTTTTGTCGCAGAAATATCGCCGTATCATCTTTGTTGAAGGGAAATTCGATTTTATATTCTCATATATTTCGATATATTTTATACCCTTAAGATTCTTGGTGACTGATTTAAGAGAATGTTTAGAGAAAGTTTATAGATAATGTTGGAGAAAAGAGTGAAATATTTCTATTTTAGGATGCATTTTATATGTCTACTTGCTGTTGTGTTCCGTATGCTTATAATTTATCTTTTCCAGCAGAATGGAAAAATTTATTTCAAAAGATTCCAACTCCATGGATTGTTCTTTATGGATCTATATCTAATAATAGTTTTTTACTTTAACTCTTTACAAACTAGTTTATAATTTTTGGAACAAATGAACAAATTAGATCAGCAATAAAAGTCATAAAAATGTAGGTCATAAATGGGAAGCAATCGGAACTAATTTCTTAGTACTTAATAAAATTAATATAAAGCAAAATATAGCTTTGAATGTTCATTTTAAACTACAAAAACAGCATAAAAAATCGTCGTCGTCAAACGAATATCTGCTATGTTCACTTTTTGGAGATTTCAACATTTTGACTAGGTTACTAACCAAGTACAAAGACGTGAGTCTAAGCACTATACGGAGAACTGTGATCGCTAAAAAAATTTGAATCAGTCAGAATATTGTCAAATAATAACTGCTAATAAAAACTGGTAATAATAAACAAACCTTTTACACACAGCAGATATTGGTTTGACAACGCTGAAATGTCGAAATGTTCCATTTATAATCGAATATTAAATATCGCTCTATCTATAAAGTTTTTTCTGGCGCTGGAAAAAGGGCAGTTGTTGCCCTCGCTCGATTTAACTACCAGCAACATGGCGGTCGATCGAATCGTCCATCTCGTGCCACAGATCTAGAGAACATTCGTGCGCGCACAGCCAGCTGTGTAGAAAAATGGTCTCTAGATCTGTGGCACGCGATGACCGATTCGATCGACAGCTATCTTCCTGGTAGTTAAATCGAGCGATGGCAACGGCTGCCCCTTTTTTAAGCATTGGGCAGTCCATCCTGTTGTTTTTCTGTATAAACCTATTTCTATCGTATTCTCCATTTTCAGCAGATGCCAGTGCCGTTAAAAGTAATCTTGACAATTTTAGCAATAATGGACAATTTTTACAGGAAATTATGTGCTAAAAAGTATAGGATTGCAGTGTAACTATGCCATCCTCAAGTATTTTTATAAAAACCACATTTATTCTTCGTGACTAACGTCAGAGTTTTGTGTCCTCACGGCGAATACAAAAGAAACTTTAAAAGGTTAAAAGCTTGTAAAAACAAGAACACATTATATTGTGAATTTTTTACCGACGTAAATGTGCATTTATGTATTCGTATACTAACAATCCTATTCAGAAGCTTAATCTCAGGACTATCGAGGCGGTGATCGATATAATGTCCGTTTGAAACCATTCATCTTTAACGTATCTCCTAAATCCACCAAGTATGTGTCTTCTCTCTATATACATCTACGCGTATAGCTACTAAGACATTTATGCTAGAGCGGTATTAACTCAACCTCATGCATATCCCTCTCCTCGTAATCAATAGATATTATGCAGTATTCATGTTTATAAGTAAGCTAGTTAAATATTCCTTGTAATATTGAAACATTCATCAAAATACCATCATTTACAAATAAAGAGAAGTATATTATTTCTGATCTACATTCCGCGTATCGTTCTAAATTATCTACACTATCGGAAAATTCTTGAATGAAGTACGTTGTATTGTATCTAATTTATATAATTACTGTAGAACACACCCCTCTCCCCCAATAACACGGGTATATATATATATATATATATATATATATATAAAAGACGGATTCAAATAACACGTAGAAAATTTGCTATCTTTATCCTATAACACGTCACGGATTCATGTAACATGGAACGTAATCTACCGTGTTACATTGAGAATCTACTGTAATAATAATAAATCGAGAAAAAAAATCGAGTAAAAATATTTAGTAAATTGAGAAAAGCATGCTAATTCTTATCTCTACGGCTTATATCGCTGTGGTAAATTATCTACACGATTAGAAAAAATTTAACTGAAGTACCTTGTACTTTATCTAATTTATATAAATAATAATAATAATAAACATAGAAAACTTAAGCAGTATACGAAAGTTAGCATCGAATTTTGAAAATCATACACATAAAATAATCCTCCATCAATGCATTTAACAAACAACTTAAATTACAACACAAACCACTTTGATAAATACGACACTAAGCTCTTACTAAAAATATTCTATTAAATCATCTACGCTATTACAAAACTCTTAAATGCTTTAATGTGTTAGAATTTATATTAAAAGAGAAAAAAAATAAACAATACACGCGAAAGTTTAGAATTTCGTAAATCATACTTGCTCAATAATTCTACATCATCGATTTCAGAACGTTACTCAAACACTTTCAAATAGCTTTCTTTTGAAATACGATGCACGAGGTAAAAGTGTCATTGTGCAGATCAATATTGCAAGCAGAAACCATGGTACTATTTCCTTTTAACATTTTCATAAAAATCAGGAAGCACACACGACTTATTTGTTATAAAGAATTGAATTTTTTTGCAGATTATTTGAACATTTGAAAAATCACAAAAATGTGATTACACAATAAAACCCAGAGGCGTAGCCAGGTGGGGTGGCATGGGGGTATGGGTCCCCCCAAAATTTTGGATTTTTGTTATTTGGATGTCAACAACTGAAGCATTTTTGTGAGAAATTTTACCTTTTTCACCTTTTGGGCTCCCCCGAAATTTTTTTTCTCACTGCATCTTTGATTAAACCTGATATAAACCTAAACCCTAACATGAAATAAATAAAAAACCTAAAATAATAAATGCGAGTTTTATTGAATAGAAGTTCTAACAAGAAGTGATAAAAAATTGATCGTTAATTTAAAATTGACAGTTAACTTTGTGAAAATTTATGAGACATACCTATCTTTTTTACAAGGAAGATTTTTAATGACGCTATTGACATTTTTCGTTAATAGCAATAGAAAAGCTAAGTGGATTACTACAAATGGTAAATATATTGTTAAAGAAATAAGTTGAAACGCCTTAAATTGTACGCTTAAAATGTTACAGTTTAAAATTTTTAGAAATAATTGTGTGTGATAAGATTTAAAGTTCTGATTGGTTGTTTAACGTAATTTTCAATTTTATGTGGTAACCTTTTAGTAACAGGGACATCGATCACATTTGCGGCTACAGAATAAGTTCGCGTGTATCACTGTCAGTCAAGATGACAGTGTAGTTACTGTAAATTTCTTACGTATCGTAGCACGAAACATGTCTCAACCCCTTGTTCGAAAATTAGGCTTACACCCTGCAAGTAAAAAACACGATGTTCGCTTTATTTTTGTTTGTAACATACAGGCAGATGCATTAAGCATAGAAATAATACGAATTTACAAGTATACCATAGGAACATCTCTATTCTTAATAGGCAAGAATATATTTCCTCAAAAAATTACAAATTATTATTTCCTCAAAATCTTTTACAGAACTACTCAAAGGAGTTTCATTTCATTAAGGTCTATGGGTAATAACTGTTTAAAATGCATTTTAAGGACTTTAATCTATTTTAGACAAAGGAAAAAAAAGCACAATGTCAATATTTACAAAAATACTCTACATCAAAAACAGTGTACGTAGCATTATATTTTTACTTATTTATTTTTTACTTGTTATAAGTTTAACAGAACTTTTTTCTTGATTCATATTAAAAAAAACTAACCCAATTTTTTTTTTTACTTTCTTAAATTCCATTTTTGTTCTTTTAAGCCTATTAATTTATACTGATGCCTATTAAACTTATTTTTCAGGTTCATTTTAAAACATTCCGGCCCAGTGGACCAGAAAGCATTTATTAAAGCAATAAAATCAAGTTTAATATTTCAAGACACATAAGCAGTTGAAAGCTCAAAATGCAATTTATATAAATTTAGCTGTTTATTGTGCAAATAAATAAGATTATTTTTAATTGCAACGCATAAACTATCGTTCTGTGCTTAATTATGCAGTTTCATTTAAAAGATTATGAAAATCTCCAACTCTTTTTCTTTTACAAATTGTTTAAAAATTCCTTTTCGCTGAAATACCATTTTTTCATGGCATATGGAAATATTTATTTGTGAAGTCAAATACTATGTTTGAATATTTAATTTTAAGCTGATTTTAAGATTAACTACTTGTGTATAGAGGTTTATTTTGATGAGCGACTATTTAAAGTATTAAAACTTAAAATAACATTTTCTGACAGTAGTAGTTTTTTGAAGATTGGGAAGTAGCTCAATTAAATGCGATAATTTACCTCTTTTGCATAAAATGAAAATAATTTGTGGCTATGTAATGCGAAGAAAGTAACTAAGAGTACTACTATTTATACATATATAGATAAATTATATTTTGTTAAAAAGCAATTTATTTTGAAAGTCAAGAGAAAATCTCTTAGGGATCTTAGGATATGTATTGCAATTTGTGTTTCATCTAACAAACATAAGGAATATTTTTAAACATTTATTTGTGGTTTTTTTCTTTCTATTCTTGTTAATGTTTTTTAAAGAGAAAATAATCTCCGAATGGCTTCCATGTGGAGCTGCGGACCTGCAACGGTTGAGCTCGAAGATACAGAGGTAAAAAAAGGTAGAACCAAAGGACTATGGGAAATCACTTACTAAATGTAAGTGTTGTACGTCTCTACGTGCCGTTATAATTCCAAGACTAACTTGCTCTGCCCATGGGATTTATATGGTATGGTATTCCTCTACACCCTGTCCAAGTTTAGATTTGGACTAGGTTTCCGAGATATGTGGGTCCAAGAATGAATCACACCAATGAACTTCTGAGAGAAGTAAGCCTGGAGAAGTCATCTGCTTTCTCGATTGTTCGTTCTTTTATTGGGTCTGTTGTTGTACAAAGCAACCACGCATCACCACATAGTGACTGTCAGATGTCTGGTGTAGATCTCACAAATCACATATCCGCACATGTGATAATTGACCACCCTTCACCGGGTACGCCTCATTCTCTCTCCGTATCCAGTGACATTACAGCACAACTATTTCAAAATACGTCCAGCCTGCATTATGAGAACGCAGGCTGAACGTCTTTTGAACAAGCTGTGCTACTGGCGGATGTGACTTAAAATCTCCAGTTTTGCCTCTGGCAAGATCAGCCCCCTTCCTTTTTAGAGCGTCCTATGTTCATGGGGATTCATTATGTTTACCACTGAGTAATACTCACTTGCACTGTGCGCTGCACAGTAGGGTGGGCCGAAAAAAACTTTTTTTTAAGTTTTTCAAACGCTATAGTGCGGAAAACTTGTGCCTATGGTAGATAAGTGAAATGAAAAAAAAAAAAAAAAAAAAAAATTAAATTTAAATTTTGCGCTAGCGCATCGACCTTAAACTTTGAAAAAATACGCGATTTCCATAATTTTTCTGAAAAATAGAAAACAATCAAATAATTTCTTTAAGATGTAGCGATAGGCTTATTTTACTAGAAAAAAGTATAGGAAACATAAAAAAATGTAAAAAAAAGTTGCACATTACAAATTATTCGTAGCACATTACACTTAAAAGAACACACATTTTACACAAATTCACAAATTTCCATTGAAACAAGATATTCTTTCTGATTGTGTAAAAATACAATTTTCTATACATAAATAAATAACATAAAACTGGTGTGATTAAAAAGCTGTAAAATAAAGTTTTTAAAATCCTTAATTTGAACCATTTAAAAAATACTCAATCAACATTAGAAGTCCCGCGCGACGCAGCGCATAAACATATTCCAATTCTGGTCACTATTTCGCTTCTCTGCCCCCAATAGAAATGGACTATACTTAACCATAATGCACTGCGGGAAGCGTGCTAAGAATCTCTGACAGCGTGTTCTTCTTGAGATTTTCATTGTTTAAAACCATGGAGATGTTTAAGACTAAATAATTAATTGCTTTTACTATTATATTACTGTTTACAAGAAAATTACACGCAGCGAGTTTAGTTGCCCGTTATTTGGTAATCCAAGGAATTACCTTTGTGCAAACTTCCAACTCATGAAGACGTTCTCACGTGTTTTTTCCATGAACATTACAATTTATCCTTGAAAGCAAACAGCAGGCTTGTTAGTTTTTAGCAAATTTCCAATTTTGCGGCAGCACAAGTTAAATCTGTGTTTGATAAAGGTTCAATACCAACAGTAACACTTTACAGAAATGTACAATTACTAAATGCATACCATAATAGTTATCGTAATCTTATGAAGTCCTTTAATCGAGATAAAGAGAAAGAAAAATTCAAGAAGAGAGTTGAAGAATTCAAATTTAAATCTTTGTTACTGTTTAATGTCTCTGCATGTAAGTGTGAAATAACATTAAACTATAATTGTCAAATGTCACTAGCACTGAAGTTTATGACTGTTTTGTGTCTATTATATGTAGCTGTGAAAAGGCAAAAACGATTCCAATCATTGAACTGAGATTCTTGTACTTCCAAAGAAAATATGGCGTAGGTAAAATTGGAACAGTGGATTTAAAGGAAACAAAAAGACTCATTTAAAGACATGAAAGTTTTATTGTTTCCTTTAATTCAATGACACGAAAGTTTCATTGTTTCCTTTAATTCAAAGATATGAAAGTTTTATTGTTTCCTTTAATTCAAAGACATGAAAGTTTTATTGTTTCCTTTAATTCAAAGACATGAAAGTTTTATTCTTTCCTTTAATGAAATGTGTTTTTTTGTTTCCTTTAAATCCACTGTTCCAATTTTACCTACGTCATATTTTCTTTGGAAGTACAAGAATCTTAGTTCAATGATTGGCATCTTTTTTGCTTTTTTCACAACTACATATAATAGACACAGGACAGTAATAAACTTCAGTGCTAGTGACCTTTTGACAATTATAGTTTAATGTTATTTCACACTTACAAGATGAGACATCAAACAGTAACAAAGATTTAAATTTGAATTCTTCAAGTCTCTTTTTGAATTTTTCTTTATCTCGATTAAAGGATTTCATAAGAATACGATAACTATTATGGTATGCATTTAGTAATTGAACATTTCTGTAAAGTGTTACTGTTGGTATTGAACATTTATCAAACACAGATTTAACTTGTGCTGCCGCAATATTGGAAATTTGCTAAAAAATAACAAACCTTCTGTTTGCTTTCAAGGCTAAACTGTAATGTTCATAGAAAAAACACGTGAGAACGTCTCCATGAGTTGGAAGCTTGCACAAGGTAATTCCTTGGATTACCAAATAACGGGCAACTAAACTCGCTGTGTGTAATTTTCTTGTAAACAGCCATATAATAGTATAATCAATTAATTATTTAGTCTTAAACATCTCCATGGTTTTAAACAATGAAAATCTCAAGAAGAACACGCTGTCAGAGATTCTGAGCGCGCTTCCCGCAGTGCATTATGGTTGAGTACACTCCATTTCTATTGGGAGCAGAGAAGCGAAATAGTGACGAGAATTGGAATACGTTTATGCGCTGCGTCGCGCGGGACATCTAATGTTGATTGAGTATTTTTTAAATGGGTCAAATTAAGGATTTTAAAAACTTTATTTTAAAGCTTTTTAATCACACCAGTTTTATGTTATTTATTTATTTATAGAAAATTGTATTTTTACACAATCAGAAAGAATATCTTGTTTCAATGGTAATTTGTGAATTTGTGTAAAATGTGTGTCCTTTTAAGTGTAATGTGCTACGAATAATTTGTAATGTGCAACTTTTTATATATTTTTTTATGTTTCCTATACTTTGTTCTAGTAAAACAAGCCTATCGCTACATCTTACAGAAATTATTTGATTGTTTTCTATTCAGAAAAATTATGAAAATCGCCTATTTTTTTTCAAAGTTTAAGGTCGATGCGCTAGCGCAAAATTTAAATTAAAAAAATATTTTTTTTTTGCATTTCACTTATCTATCATAGGCACAAGTTTTCCACACTATAGTGTTTGAAAAACTAAAAACAAGCTTTTTTCGGCCCACCCTACAACACAGTGTTCCAGAAGATCCTGTTCTTGATTTCCCTTCATCCAGAGACAGTTTGTGGCAACCTTTTCTTTAGCGTTTTGTGAACTTGCCTCTGTGTACTCGCTGTCTTCAATGACTGTGTATTCACTCTACAAAGAAAAGAAAAGACTTCCATGTTTTACTTCATGAACTGAAATTTTTAAACCCGCCACAAGATTTGTTTTCCTTACTATGTTTAAATGTAATTTCAAGTACTACTTTACAAGTACTATTTTAAATGTAATTTAAAAGTGCTATTAAATGTAATTTCAAGGACTATTTTTGTATGTTTTGAAGCGATACAGAACTTGTTTATCCATTTATTTATTTAATACTAGCCGCCTCCGGCGACCAGTTGGTTCATCCGTCTTCATAAATCTTGTTCGCAGAGAATCCTGCTTCTCACCGGCTTCCATTGCACTGAAAACTCTGATTCTGAATAGAATTTAAAATTAAGATGGTTTCAAACAGGGACGACCCAAGGGTAAGTGGCGCCCCCTTTTATGTTCTACTTAGTTTCTGAGTTCGAAATGACGCCCCTTTGAAGCCGGCTCCCCGATGCGATTCTTACCTTGCTTCTGGTTACAAAAATAAGAGGTTTTAGTGATAAAAAAACTACAAAAAGTGAAATAATTTTCGTCCTACATTAATTCTGAAGAGCTTCTAGATATATTGGCCGTCATCAAAAAACGGAAAGGAAAAAAAAAGAAGTCGGACAATCTGAAACACTTTCAGACTTTCAATACGCATTAAAGTGCTATATATTAAGAGCGTATCATAATCCATGCGCCTTCCCTATTTTCTTTCCTTATTCTTTAAGTTTGAAAATGTATCATTATTCATGAGTGATTAAACAAAATTAAAATTGATATTTCTAACATCTTTTTCTGAATGTAACCAATAGAAATAAAAAGGGGAAAAAGATGCGCAGAAAAATGCACAGTTCGAACGAATGACAGTTCCAAAAACTTATTTTTAATTTGCTCGTTTGTGTAACATGTATTTCGGATTTGTATGCTTGGCCCGAAATCTGCTTATAAATCCATGTCAGGAGGAAAAACTTATTCAGTTGTATTCTTTATCCAGGCGTAGCAGACGATAAAATGAATTTATTTATTAAAAACTGTGTATTCTATAAATTTGCGCCATGTGTCGGCTGCTCTGTAAAATAAAAGCTCAATTGTATTCTTTTTTTTTAATAAAAGATTGCTTTTTTGTATATTATAGGAACAGTTTTTCTTTGTGCGATAAAAAGTAGCCTATATGTTAATCCAGGACTTTTAACTGTCTTTATTCCAAATTTAATCTAAATCCGTCAAACCGTTTCAGCGTGAAAGAGTAATAAAAATATTTACAAACATTGACATTTATAGTATTAGTAGGATGATAATCAGTTTTGAGTTCAGTTGAATTGCGATAATTTGATGATTTATATGAGTTGCGAATATGTTGATATATTTTATATTTTTTATATTGCAATAATACGAGAGATCTCACAAAAAGTTGTTTTTCACATGGTGTTTTTACCCAAACAATGGGACACCATTGAAATGTCTTCTAATATTTTTCTTTCTCTTCATAAAGTGTTTTCACTTTACATAAGAGTTGTTAAGGTGATACTTTTACTTTGAAATAATGTGTCGAACTTTAATTAATCACTTACTCTTAATTTTCTCTTTTACAATATTGCAATTAAATAAATTTAATATATTCTTGTAATCGTTGATACTTTCTGTAAATAAATTCAAACTTAATGTTGTAGAGTTTTCAAAATTTTGATCGAATTCAATCCAAATTTTTGCGATTGAAATATGTGTATAGTTTGATAAGCACCTTTTATGCTTAATATTTTACAAAGTTGAATTATTTTACCAGACGTATAGTTAGTTTTTTTTTTAAATTTTTTCTCGGTTTTCTTTATACTATATTAATCAGTATTGATCATTGTCACAAAGCAAGATAAAACAAACATTTTCAAGTTGATGTTCTTGGCCACTCTTGATGTGGTAGATAAAGGGTTAAGCTAATATTGCTCACTATTTTCGATTTCGAAACTATGTTTTTACAGATTTCTAAAACTCTTTTTCATGGTACTTAAAAAACACATTGATACCATTAAGTTGTTATAAGTATGGTATTCGTACAGATATAAAGTTCGACGTCAGCCGTAATAAAAAGATTCAAGCACTAGTTCTAGGTGCTTCTGATTACAAAATTTAAGTTATTGTATCACTACACCTTAGAAACCTTTGTTTGGGTTCTGTTAAAGTAAGTCTAATATTTCCATATACATATAAAAATCGACGTTAGCCGAGATAAAAAAGATCTACCATACCAAACAAATAGATGTTTTATCTATTGCATATTTAATCTCTTAGTAAACGAATACTATTTTCACAATACATTTATTTTTTGATGTGTTACATTGGCATCGAAACGATAGCGTTACTTTAGTGGTCCAATTTATCAGTTTAATACAGAAATAAAAAGTCATAACTCTTCTAATAATAGTAATAATAAAACAAACATGTGAATTATCTTGCAGAAATTTTCGTTCCAGGAAAGCCGGTGTTATTTGCGGTTACATAAAATTCCCATCTAGAAAAATATACATAAAGCATTAATTCTTTATGTTTAAAAAGTAAAGAATTACAAAACAGAACATTACGTTGAACGATTATTCGTGATTCGAATATAAAAGGGTCGTTTTTTCTATCATACCCTTATATTCTACCCATGCAGTTCACGTCATTATTTTAAGATGCACGAGGGAATTATTAAAAGTCACAGGGAAAAGAAACTCTAATATCTAGATGTGTTTAAGGAAGAATTTATCATGCATGATGTTTACTCTGAGCCATCTCTTTTTAAAACCACAAAATGTTTAGAAAACTGGCCAAAAATTGCAGCAGCTATTAGCAGTCACAAAGTTTCTTTCTAATTATTATTTTGATTACTTCATCATTCAATTCTAAACATGAACAATTTTATAACACTTTCCAGCAAAGTTGTAGAATGCAGACGATTTGGACTAGTCTGTCTGCCCGTTTATCACTGCTCTAATTTCCATAAAATATGTAATGTAATGCTATGACATTTATATATGTTATTGCTGTGTGCCAGTGGCATCGCGTGGGGGGTGCGGGCCGCATCGGGTGACACCAACAGACGGGGGTGACACCAAAAAAAAATGAAAAAAACTGCTGGTTTATTTATTTTTTTTTTATTAATTTGAAAAAAGACCTGATTTGGTGATGTAAAAAATATCCGAGAGAAAAATTAAGAACAAATATATGAAAGAAACATATTCTGTGTACCTGTAGAAATAAAATGTGTTCCTTCATCTCAACTTTTTTTTCCAGTTTAAAAATTTTCCATATTTCTCCCATAAAACAAGAATACAGCAAGTTGTTCTCAACTTATGTGTAGCCATTTCATCTGTATGTTTCGCTTTTAACCAGGGGATAACTATGAACACTTTCTCTTGCAATTTGGGGGGAGGGGATCTTGGACAAGGGGTGCGAATGAGGCACTTGACTAAACTGGGGGTGTCCGTCGGCTGAACTTTTTGAGCGTTGGACAGTCTATCCGGTGGGTCTTCCATATGGATGTGAAAATGTTTGCACTCCAAAGGGTGAAAAGCATACTCATGATTATTATTATTATTATTATTATTTTTAAAGTACGAATCACACTAACGTAAATGCATTGACGGTTGAAAAATGAAAACATGGATTCGCGCGTCAAAATGAAAGGTTTCGAAGGACGACGCCAGGAAGGTATCTAAAGATGTTCTCAGAATTCTGAGAACGCTGACCGATCATTCATATAGTTTAGTTCGTTTATTGTGTAAAAGTACTATTTTTCAAACGCAAGTCCTGCATATTTATTTCTTTTCCATTTTATGCTATCATTCTTTTGGTAAGTTCATAATTGAAATATTTTATGTTTTCAACGCAGGGCCGGCCAAAGGAGGGTGCGAATGTAGGCGATCAACTAAAAGCGAGGCAAAACGCCTCAGAAAATGCTTTTTGAGACCATTCTTTTCTCTCTCTCTCTCTCTCTTTTCCATGCGGTTAAATTGTCTTAAACAGCTATGTTCTCACGGAGCTTTAGATAAATGAAGGTTTTTCCGAATTGTATTATATTTTATTATGTACAAAGGCGAAGCTACTCGAGGGCTATCTGTATGGGGATGGGTACCTTGTTCGGGGGATTTTTTAAGGGGTTCTAATGCGTATTCACGTTACATCCGAAGAAAACCACCCAAAACTCCAGACACTTAGATCGATGACTGCGTGATGAGCCCGAAATCGTTTTCCGAATGCAATGTGCCTTGTATCATATATGGGCCTTTCAGTCTACATTTATTTCGTACCTATGTCACTTATTTTTTCATTGTTACGAAGAATCTCAAGACGTGTAAACGAATGTTGTGGAAGTTTTAGAAACACCGTGTAAGAAGCAGGGTGCTGGCTACAGGGGCGGATTTCTAGCTGTATAGAATGTATTTAAGTAAATATATTAGAAGAAGGCCCTTACTTTGTAGATAAAACTCCCCCCCCCCCATCTCTCTCTTTTTTTCTTTTTTTAATCCATAAACAAAATGTATTGAAACTTTTGTTATGTTATTTATAATTTTTGAGGCTCAAATCACGTAATAAATAGATTAGGTGTCTAGGAGAGTATTAATTTAAATTTTGGAACAATTTATTTTTAATTTTTGAGTTTCATTAAAGGTCTTATACCTTTTAAAAGAAATGAAAATTGAGAAGAGTGCTTGCATGTGTATAAATGTTCACCTATTTACATAAATAATTGGTTTACAAGTAAGCAATTTTATATATTTACATAATATCTTATTTTATTTGTATTACTAAAATTTGTATTACTAATATTTGTATTACTAAATGTATATCAAAAATTGTAATTATTAAAAGGTATTGTTTTTCCCCTTGAGTTCGCTGCGCACAGATTATGAACATAAAAATCATTTTACAAACTCAATTATTTTATTCTCTGTATTGTATAAAATTTTAATTTACAAAAGATTTTATAAGTTAAAAGCTTAAATAAAATAATAATAATAATAATAATAATAATTTTAAGTGTATAAAATAGGTATGTATTTTCTACTTAACAATATGTCACTTTAATTTTGTCTAAGTATAGGCATAAAATATTTGAGTTTGTTAAAAGATTCTTATGTTATGTACGGCTCGGCGCAATGAACCACATATGGAAAATAATGCAGTAAAATTATGTATTTTCGCGAGGCATTAATTTCCGGGAACCCTGTCGTAATCGCGAAATTTAAATCCTCTAGAGGTACTGTTTTTTTTTTTAAATAATAACAAAGAAATCAGAAATTTTCCACAATCCAAAATTTAATAATTTATTGCACAGTTACAAACGCTTTCTTAATGATTTCTTTCTTACAACTATATCTTGAATATAAAACATTAATAGAACTAACAAAATGCAGCTCATTCACTTACAATATTTATATCAGCTTTTTTAAAACCATTGGTTAAAATTGGCCAAATTGAAAAGTAAATAAATTTTATGTGCAATGTACGAGCAATGTGGAACTTTACACAGCAATATGCAAGGCGGTTCGAAACTCTATAAACTGTAGGGGCGATAGGACATTATATTATTTGCCCTATATCCCGTAAGTTTGTATAGGGAGTTTAGAATCACTCCCTATATTCCGTCAAAAAGAATCTGTAATCTATATTCAGATGTCTGTATATTCTGTAGATTCAGTCAAAATTTTATCGATTTTCATTACTTTTAAAAGGTACAAGAACTCTTAAGTAAAGCAGTTTTGTAGTGAGTGTTGAATGAAACAACTGGTTTCAATGAAACAGGTCTCATGAGACATTAAATTTCAAGTGTGTAGATAATTTAACGTTTAGTTGAATTAAATGTGATATTTTTATTAACTGACAGTGTATTTGTATTAGCTGACAGTGTATTTTTATTAGTCTGGTAATGGTATTATAAACAAGCTTTTCTACGGCTCATGGTTTTCATAGGCCTCTTGGAAAAAACACTCCATGTGAAAAAAAAAAAAAAAAAAAAAGTCATTCCCGCGTGTAGTACATTACCTTGCATAGGTGGTATGGAAAGTTGCATAATAGCCTAATAACGTTTGAGAGAACCTTACTATAGTGGTTGCCACTTATTTCGGTCAGTGAGTCTCTTAAGTCGGTGAAAATTGGCAGGGAGAAAGAACGAAATGGCCAAATTGCACTAGTTTTCTGACGCTTACTTCAGTAGTTACTGCTGCTTTATCCGGTCAGATAATCTACGGAGATTAGGTAAAATTTCGACTTAATTTAGGGCGAAGTGAAAAAAAGCCAATCTCAAAGATGACTCATAATTGTACGGAGGTGTTACGGGGGGGAGGGGGTGACACCGAATGAGCCCGCACCGGGTGACACCATGCTTAGCGACGCCACTGCTGTGTGCTGTACCATGTACCCTATTAAAATGGTATTTGTAATACTTATAAACATAAATAGGAGGTTTTAAAAGGATTCAATACATTATGGGCCGTAAAAATATTTTAGAGACAATCATTTGTTTGAAACAAAACACATTTGTTATATGTTAATACTTTATGGTGTATGGCAGTTTAGAAAATAATTTATTTCAAACACAATATAATAAGTATATGAACTTTTATAAATGTTTACACTTACTTTAAATGATGGGAGTAATATATAAAGAAATTTATAGGGTTTCAAATAATGGCACGACTTTTTTTTAGGTAACGTCGCAAGTGTCACAAATTCTGGTGACGATGAATCACCTGATTGGGCCCAAAAATCGAGAGTAAAAAGAAAATATTTTATAATAGATGCATTTGGCATTATTTCCCTTTCCTTTTTAATATGATAATCAATTCATAATTTATGATACCTGAAAAGTGCAAGAAAATTTTACTTTGGAGAAATCTACAGAGTTCTGTTTTAATAAAGTAAAACTGCCTCAAGTTAATACGTGCAAATTCTGAAAAGTAATTGCGAAAAGGGAAATTGTGATATAAAATGAGATGTGAATAAAATTGTTCTCATGAATTTTTGATTCTTTTTTAGCTTTGTGAAACATTTAATTCATATTGTATTTGACAGATGGCGTATTGGAGGAGGCAGAAACAATTAGACAGCATTTCGAGGAATAAAGATAATTTTTCTCAGTACACGAACTTAGAGCAACTGTACAAGTACATACAGTAGCAGGCGGCAGACGTGCGAAATTGACTCACCATTTCAAAAGAGAATACCGGAACCTCTTAATCATTGCCTGTAGAAGCCGCATCTAGTGACTCACAGGGTAAAAATCTCTCGCGTGATGTCGGCGCATGCGCGCAGCAATCAAAGCAATATAATTGCTGCATACAGCGCCAGCTTACAGGTGTTTTTCGTTAAGCTTTTTTTCGATTTATGTTTTGATTGTCTTACTGCTCTAAGTTTATAAGGATATAAAGTTCCAGGTCAGCCGTAATAAAAAGGTAGCAGCCATGCCAGTTAGATATTTCATTCATCGCATATTTATTCTGTTAGTGAACGAATACTATTTTCACAAAACATTTATTTTTTTATGTGTTCCAGCCACCCAATAAATTTGAATTTAAACACTCTACGTCATATTCAGTAAGTTCTGTGTTATGCTGATGGTGCTATCTATATTTTATCCAAAGAAGTACATACAGAACAGTTCAAAAATTCACTTAACAAGGGTGTCGATACATCGCCCAGTTGCAAGTGGGTGAGACATGGAAAGTGTACTTATAAATAATTAAAGTCTTTACTTCTTTATGCTCTTACAATATCCCTTAAAGCATGGTGTCGTCTCAGTTATTCGTGTCGATTCTCGACCTATCACTGAGGACATGCGTTCGCCTGCACGCTAAATTTGTGTTTCTGAAAGTGCTCTAGAGAGTTGCTAGCAGCTTGAATGGTATGCCAAGATAAAAATGTTCTAAACCGCCGCATGAGGATCGATACTGTGTTGGGAAGTTAAGGAAGGGTGCAAGTAGTTCTGAAGAACACATTCTTCGACACCCCTTGGATGTTGTTTTAGTTTAGACACATCCTTTATAAAGCCAACTTTTACCTATTTGAATCACACATTAGTATTTTCAGTATGAATCACAGGCATAAACCAATGAATTATCACAAAAATCTCTAAACTTCCATTTGACTGAACGCAATCCGTCCAATAAAGCTAAATATAACACAGAAATAACAGTTCGTTGAGTGTTTTCATACTTGAGCTTTATGGCTCTGAGGGAAATAAAACCGAGAGCGCTCTTAAATAAGCTCCCTCTCCAACAACGAATATTATCCGGCTCCCCTAAGTAAACAGCATATAAGAAAGAAAAAATAAGGCCCTGGCCGTAATTAACCTTTCGAGCTGGAAGATAAACACAAATTACCTGGTCGGCAGTGCCAAAGAAAAATAGTTTAATTAAATACGAATAAACACAATTGGATGTAGACTATGGATAGGGTCGAAATTGCTGTTTTTTTACCATGTTTGATTACACATAATGACAATGCATTTAAAACGTAATTGGATTAAAAAACCAAATAATTGACAATATTCATCAATTTTTATGTTGTTTATGGTTATTTTGTTGCAATTTTTCTTCATTATGTTTTTTATTAAAATGTCTTTCCTGAGCAATTCGTACTATTTATTTATAAGAAAATGCCCTAATTACTCTGGAGAATTATTTCAGACCCATTTAATTACCTGAAATGTCTAATAATGTTAGCTAAAAAGTAATGTTACGCAAAATGTAATGAGAATTTATTTAAAGTTTTGAGTAAATTGAAAAGTAAAATGTATTTCGATAAAAAATTGAAATTTTGAAAGATAAAAATTTAATTTTAAAATATTTAAATTATACATATTCATTTATGCATATACTGCTGTTATCTACAATTTGTATATTACGCGAAGATTTACAAAAAATGATTCGTATGAAATCTAATATGAATTAACAGAATGCATTTTATGCAACTACACAGTGTAATAATTCCATATCATTAATATTCATATCCTTATGCTTTCAGTAACCGGGACTTCACCGATCCTACCTAAAGTGATGAAATCTGACACCACTGTTTGACAAACGTTGCGTATAGTAACAGTTCATACAAAGTAATATGACTGAGGAGCAACTAAATAATATGATTGTGTTAGATATATACCGGGTGTTTCAAAATATGTTACAGCGATTATCTTTTAAACCACGAGTGATAGAAACATACTTTCACTTAGAAAAGCTGCCCAAATAAAGAGTAGATTTCAGATATGGCATTTTTTTACTGGGAGCTGTATGCATATTAAAATACGAAATTTAATTTTCATTCTGTCATTCCTTTCCTATCACTTATATTTAGAAAAATGTAGACCTTTGTCTGAAACAATTAATTTAAAAAATCCCGTGTCTCTCAGTGAAATAGTTGGCGAGAAATTTAATTTTGAAAACGATGACTTACATCAGTTTACCTACTGTATGGCCGTCAATTTTCAGGGGAAAAAATGCTTAGTTTTGGGGGACAAACCGTGAGTTCATAAAAGATAAATAAAGATCCTATTGTTGGGAAAATAATTAAACGTGTTCAAATGGGCGAAATTAATAGGTACAGTTTTACCTAAAATGATCGTTATTGTTTTATGAAATTAGCGATAATTTAGTGCTTTATCGGGGTCATCCAGTAATTCACAATTTCGGTAATTCACAATCTTTAAACGGGGTCATCCACACCACACTTCTAGAGAAGAAATTTTAAAGTGTAAAAGATAATTACAAAATAATGGTGTAGGCTACTACGGTGTGGTAACTTTTTCACTAGAAACTGCTAAACATGCTTTACAGTAAAATTATAGCTAAATTAGGATTTGAGGACTCAACTGTGTCTATCGAGTGACTATTAACTTAAAGTAACATCAATTGAAAAGTAATTACATATTTCTCACTTTTGACACATCTCCCTAGTGCTTGGCGACAAATGCCTAAATTTTCAAATTGCTATATCTCGCTAACTATTTCACTTAGAGACAGGGAATTTTTTTAATTAATTTTCTTAGACAAAGGGCAATAGTTTTCTAAATATAAGTGATAGGAACGGAGGGATCGTGTAAGAATTAAATTTTGTATTTCAATATGTATGCAGCTCCTAAAAAAAATTGCCACAACTTAAAGCTACTCTTCATTTTACTAACTTTTCTAACTGAAAGTATGTTTCTACCACTTCCGGTTTAATAGATAATCGCTGTAACATCTATTTTGAAACACCCGGTATAAAATACTGCTATTACTCTCGTTCTCCATTTTGTGATTTAAAACTGGAAATACATAGTTGGAAAAAGTGTTTTATTGATGCCACAAAACTTTGGCTGGCTCCATTTCAAAGAAATATGTTTGTTGAATCAACAAAACTTTTTTTTTAATTCAACGAAATATTTTGTTAATTTAACGAAAATTATTTTAAAACTAACAAAATTATTTGGTTAAAATCAGTTCTGACCGGCAACCGAGTTTTTGGTGAATCAACAAAGTTTTGTTGATTCACCAAAACTTTGAATGAACAAAAAAAGTTCCATATTTTCATGTCACTGGTTTTACTTTTGCAGACAAAATAAAATTCCTTCGAATTCAAAGATTGCATCTTATCACATTAAATTAATTTTATCCCTAAAGCCAAAGAGATTACCTCTTTCAATCCAATAAATCTCAAATTTCTTCGCGAATGTTCTAAAACTGCAGTTATAATAGAACGTCAACAGAACTTACTACTGAGCCATCTTTTATGTTTAAGATGGCTTTAGAGAGAGAAGATTCTGTGTCGAAACTATTCGGAATCGTACTCGTGTCTCGTTCTGAGGATAAGCATTCAGCAGAGTGATAGAGAATCTGAATGGAGTTGGATTTTATTGCAAGTCGATTAAAACGCCTACACGAAATCCATTAGAAACTTGAATGTGACAACAGGAAAGTATTAAGAGTACTTCTGGAAGAGTGGAATATTTATCTCGTGAAATCAAATTCAACTTCTGTTTGATGTATGCATGCTTGTTTTGCATACATCAAACAGAACATCTTGCGTTGTGTTGAAATGAACGCAGTTTGATTCTGTTGAATTGAACGCAGTGCAGAGTTACTTCGAGTTTAGTTAAAATAATAAATAATCTATTTGATGACGAATGAAGGTGGCTTGTTTCGTATAGCAAACATTTGTGGGGTAATCTAACTAGTGAACGAATGACAGCAGCGAAAAAAATACCTGTAACTTTACCACATATATTGCTCTAAAATGATGCAGCAAAAGTTCTGCAGCTTTGGAGTGCAGCACTGTGTATTGTAAATCCACTCACGAAATGACGTAAAGGTGTTGATAAGCCAATTATGAAGAACCTTGTACAACAAACTGACACAGTATTTACGTCACAACGTGTTGGCGTTATGTTCACCCACACGTTGTGCTGTAATCTAGGTAAGTATTTCTAGTTGTGTACGATCAAAGAACTAGAAATGAAGCCGTACACTCTCAAGTATTAGAATTACATGAAATTGATCTAAATGTTGGACAAATGCAATATAAAGCAAAAAATCGAGGTGTTTCCACATGTTATCAGTGATGATACAGTTGTCATCACTGTGAATTAGTAACAATTATATATGTAGTTTTGTTTGATACGTCTTTACTTTGCTACATATAAATTCCATATTTTTGAAAGAAAACCACTGATATTCAAGACATACATTTACAACTACTCGCTAAAAATATACCTAAATATGTTTCATTAAAACAAATTATTTTGTTGCTATAACTTTAATCGACTCTTTTGTTTGAAGTCAAAAATATGAGTTAGATTAAAGAAATTATTATTATTATTATTATTATTATTTTTTGTTCATTGAGCAAAAGAATTAGAATTCTTTCTAAAAATTAAATAGAAACTTTTGTTAGAAAAAAGTAAACTAATATTGGAGCTATGCTAGCAATATATGTTATTTTTTCCCCCTTGAATGTGGGATCTTCGAATTGATAATTGGTTTATTATAAATATCCAATCTTATAGATTTTAGAATGAAGTTGAAACCATTTAAATCCACCTGAGTCATTGATATTGCCAATGGAATATTACGTGACCATTGTAGCCTTAGGGGCCAATGCAAGTGAAACGTCCGCAAACTGCGACAGCTGCAAGTTGGGAGGGTCTACGACCAAACAAGGGAAAGCACTCAATATTCAGATCCAAATTAACTAATTCCGTAGTTCGCAAATACTGACGTAGCGGTGCCACCGAAGGAAACCAATGGATGGTTGTAGACTGAAAATATCGTATCTCACAGGTACTTGAGGAGCGTTAACCAATCAGATGCAAAGAATTTTTTCAGCGATTCTTTGTTTGTTTGTTTGTTTGTTTGTTAAGACTTTTACCGAGCTGCCGCGTTATTTTCTGTATTTCCTGTTAATTATGTTTCGAGTGACAAATTTTACTATCCCTAAAACTGAACTAATTAGTAGTATAATGGAAAAAATGATTTTTCACTGATGCATATTGTTACGGATTTTTGGGGTGATCTGCTCTTCGGAGGTTCAATTTAGTCTAAAGTTTGCATTTCTGTGAACTGTTGACTGAAGATTGTTCGCCGACTTTCTAGAAACAATAGAATTTGTGTTTCTTCCTGTTAACTGGACTGTTTACTCGAACTTTCTACATACACTCGACTTTTAAGCTTCAAACCCGGAAACTAAGCAGAGTTATCTGGAGTCTATAAGTAATTTTTTTTGTACAGGGGCCGCTTAAAAATGTATATCTTGCATGAATTTAGATGTAATCCTGAAAATTTTAATCAATACCATAAAATTTTGTAATTTATTGTATAAGTCTATGATCAATAATTAATGAATAAAAGCCTAGGTCAATATTTCATGGACACTCTGTACACTGTAATAACAAGTTACTGAAATAAACTGCCATTGTCTGGCAGCAATGTTGCTGAAGAATAACCGTTTTCCCATTTCCAGTGTCGGAGAAAACGGTCAATTTCCGTTCACATGTTATCTTAGAAAATTGTTTCTCTCCGTTATTCTCAGTCACAGAATCAAATTTTTTTCCGTTGTTTTCAGGCAGCAAATTCTTTTTTTTTTCCTATTAGAGAAAGGTATTTTTCTTTTCTCCCTACATCACAAAAAAGGATTTAAAGCATTATTTAAAATTATCGAATAATATCACAATTGAAAGATATTATGCCTTATTTTCTAATAAGCGACATTATTGGACAAAACCGGGTACCTACATACTTCCAAAAAATAATTTATTCACCCTAGAGCCTATAGTTTTTATATCTTAAAAAATAGTCATTTTTGAAACCAACGTTCTAATTCATTCAAAGACATTACAATATATTCAAATAGAAATGGAAGCACTGTATTCATGTAGTTATTTTACACGTGATAAAAAGCTGTCCTAGTCCAATATTTCATGTCCTAGTTCCAACTTTTCTAAATATATATGTGTATATGTAGATGGATACACAACGTTAACAAAGCTTTTACGCATTATTAGCTGTTAAAATATAGAAGTTGTTTTTTGTAACTGCACCAACAGCTTCAATGATAATAATTTTTTTTCGGGGAGGGGGGAGGGGGTTGGAGGGTGGAGGTTGGAGGGTGGAGGTTGTCTGGGGGTAAAACATAAGTGTTGTTTTAAAAAAGTGTACATACATGTACATATAATGTTATAAATAGTGCACACTTAAAAACATCTTTGAATTATTCGTTTTCTTCATTTTTTATTATGTGAGCTGTGATCTATGATTATTAGCCCAAGAAAATAAATTTTAAATAAATCAAATACATTACATATATCTTAATACAGTTATACAAAAAATACTTTTTTAATAAATAGAATATAATATCAGTATAGTCTCTAGTTATAAAACGAATTCACAGTACTGTCAGAATACAGAAATGCAATCATGGTTAAACCAGCTGCGAGATATAATTAAAGCAGCAAACAAGCTTATTTACATGAAAAAGGTAAAATAGTGCTTACTCACTTGTTTGACTGAAGATATCATAACTTCATTTGTTTTAGAACAGCTACGAAATTTTTATAATACAATCGTAAGAAACTATGCCCATTAAAGCAAAATCTTTACCGAAAGCATCCCCTCCCATATTTAGGTTGATTTTATTTCACAACTCTGAAGATGAAAAAGATGCATTTCGTATTCCGATACAAAATAAAATTATCACAAGCGAATACACAGAGAAGTTAACTTCGTCATATCCACTGCATTAACGTAGCACTCACAGAAAAAGTACTTAGCATTAAGTAAAATACTTTACTCCAATTATCTGCAGTCGTCTGTTACATGCGTAATGCGACGATATTTTTGAACATTTAAGGGATCTTAACTCCAACTTGAACTGTAGGCAGAATGGGCAATGAATATCTTGCTTTCAAAATTGCTAAAATCAGGGTTGTGAGTATTATTTTGATTACGAGCGGAAGTGACTCGGAGACATTTCATTAGTCCAAGTTCCTAGGTGCCAGAAAGAGAACGGTAAATGCCCTTTTAGAAGTAGACTTTCAGAAGAATTGTAGATAATTTTCGTTTTTTAACAGAACTTCCGTTAAAAAACAGCAAAAATGTTTATTCACCAATAAGGGAGATTCTCCCGTGAAAACCAGGTTGATACAGTCTGTGAAATTCAGATTTTTTATAACAGTGTATGCATAAATCAGAAACGTAAAACTATTTAATCAAAAAGATGTTTGATTTAAATAAATTAAGAAATTTTTTAACAGATGAAATCTAAAAAGCTTGAATGAAAATTTGTTTCTTGATTTCTTGAAAGTGTAAATTTCTATCAGAATTGCCTGCTTATTGAACTTAGCTGCACATTATTTCTGGTTTTCGACGTAGGAATTTGGTCTTCCCAGTTACACTGGACTGCGGCGCATAAGCAGAAACATCATTTAAATTGTATTGTGATTCGACATACTCACAGAAGATTTGTTACAGTTTCAGCGGTTGTATGCTACTAATCAGATTCATTGCTTATCATGAGTTATTCTGATTGCTTTTTACAAAAGAATATCTGAGATATACTGATTAAAAAAGTCTTCAAGTATATGTAAAATCCCTTTCCTTGATTTTATGAATAACTTATAAAAGTTAACGTTTAAAAAAATGTTACTAAAAAGTAATTTTTATGGCCTCTATTTTATTTTGAATGGCATCTTACTTATGTAGCAATCCTTTATTAATGAAACATAGATAGTAATTTTGACTTCAATCGGATATTATCTTATTGTATTACGATTAAGAAAAAATTAAAAAGAAAGTGAATTTTTTGGAATGACTAGTGATTTATACGCTATCAGATACACGATATTTGTGTAAGCTAGAAATAGATGCTCGAAATAAGAGCAACAACAACAACAAAAAAGAATTGCTTTCTCAGAGATGTTTTTTTTTATAAGAAAGTATTTTCTTCACTGACATTCGGTAGTTACTTTAGTATTACATAACAAATGGGTAACATAATGCATTGTTCCAGGAAACATCCGCATCCTTTTCCAGCGCTAAAACTTCACTTATGTTTCCGGAGTACTCCCTTAACGGTATTACCTTGCTATTACTCAACTTTAATATTATATGATACGTAATGCCGTATGTAATTACTCAGGAGCAATGTGTTTTTTTCCGCGCGAGGTACATTCTTTCTTATATTAAATTAACAATATATGATTCTCCTGTACCCTTAAACGAAAAGGTTGATTAAACAAATGCTGTACTTGACCTCTTTTCTTTGGAGGATTCCTAAGAAAAAAAAAAGAACATTTTCCCTGAGGTACTAGGAAGCTTCATTACACTATTCTTCCCTTATCCTGGTGGTACAACAGAAAACGAGTTCTCTAATGGATTGGTTCAAAAACACTGCTATTCTTCTTTTATTTTAGGGTAATGCTCTTTCCAAAACAGAACCTAGGTTTTATTTATTTTTCCTTCAGTAATAAATTGAAGTGCATTTTTTTTTTTCAGCTGGTATTAAAATGAGATTATACATAGTAGATATTTTTAGTAAATCTGATAGAGGCTTCATACTTTTTAGTACTCCTAACTTTTGAATTGTAAAAACAGGAAATTTTACAAATAATTTTATTATTTTACCCTTTATCATTACAGAAAGGCATTCTCATTTTGAATTTTGAATTGAATTAAAAACCAAAAATGCTTATTCGCATGGAAAAGTCGGAAAATCAATGATATCGATTTTTGAAAAGTGTTAGAGAAATTTATAATCTTTAAAATTATGGGGACTTTTGTAAATGGAGCCTTAAATAATCTTTCAAACACTCACTACCCAAGATGCACAAAAATGTTGTTTGAATGTTTATTTTTCAAAGAACGCTCAGAGAACATTACTGAACGTTTTCTGCACGTTAATGGACGTTCGAAGAACCTGCTGCTTAAATCGGTCACAACCCTCCGAGAAGCTTATTGCCATTGAAATGCAGGTAATATTAGTTCTGTTGCAACATCTCATCAGATTAAGTAAATAAAAAACTTTGTAAAAAACACACATAAGATGTTACAAATGTGTTTTTTACAAAGTTTTTTATTTACTTTATCGTTTAACACCAGTATTTTGAGTGTTTTTTTCGATCTCATAAGATTCACACGTCGTATTGGAATTCATAAGAAGGATTACGTTGTGACTCTTCAGATATTCGTCTTATATGATAAGCTGCGCATTTTGAATTCAATCATTGAAAGAAGAAAAGTTGCAATGACAGACCAAAAATGAAAGGTTTTTTAAAGTAAGCCGCAGTATATGCTGAATTTATGGTCGTCAAATATAAGCAGATTGTTTTTCATTACATAACAAAAAATGCCTCTTTTATGCTATACTTTGTTAATTAATGCTTAATTAAAAATAAATTGAATCAATTTTGAATATTTGTGTGAAACTACTACGTCATTATTTTGAGTGAATTCATGTTTATATGAATTGGGTGCATTTATTAAAACAGAAAATATTTCAAAAGATACGAATGACATGTGCTAATTTCATCACTTGTAAAATTATTTTAAATAATCGAAGCAAATGAGCAACATTACGTTACTTCAGTAACATTAGTCTAATAATGGTATGAAATATTTACTCTATTGATAAAATGAAGAGACGGCAAAATGTTGTAAATGACAAGACTAGTGTGTAATCCTTTGACTATCAGTAAATCATACAGTATTTTATGACCAAATAACCAACTACTAAATTTTTACGGAATTTTCTTCACAATATTTAGGTGTAACAAAGCTCCCTGAAATCTTTTTAAATGCAGTTAACAAATATTCTGTCTTTTGACCCTAGTAGCACAATTAGTTCAAAAAACGTTCAAATTATGTTGGAAACACGATTTATGACGTTAAAAAAACGTGTTTTAAACGTCTTTTGGAATTATTGTGCTACTAGGGGACGTTTCACTACAAAGACTTTTCGGAATTCGTTTTTCTGCAGTTCTTAAACATTAATTGTCTTAAGATAACTTTACCCGGACAGTATAACAATGTTCTCTAAATGTCTATTAACGATAACCCATTGCCGGTTCAATTTTTTTTGAGTTGTAGGGTGAAGAAATGTCAATTTTATTTAATGTATATTTTGATATATATACATTTTAAAAGCATAATAACACTATTCTCATATGATATTTCCTAAATCGTGTATAGTTCTACAATCTAGTGGGCGGAAAAGTAAATAAATGTTTTTGAAAGCAAAACGAAATAATTCAGGAAAGATTATGTGAAAAATAAAAAATTTCCTAATGCCCGAGCTACACTCGGGATAATCCAGAATGGAACGTTTTACCTGCTCGAGCTCAGCTCGGGCAAATTCGGTAAGAGGTTAAGAGAGCATTACTGAATGTCCTCTGAACGCCTATTAACATTCAGAAATTTTTTTGTGTTAACACGTACAGTCTTGGATAATTTTTGAAAGTATATTCTAGAAATTGTGCTGATTTTTGCTTTACTTTTTTTCTTATACATATGGTATCCATTACGTCTTCAGTTTTGCTTGGGGAGTGGGCATTCAAGTACAAAACTGATTGGAAGTATGAAGACACGAGCTACACCTCCCCTGAAACACTTAATTAAACAATTTGCTCTCCTGATCTCAGAATAACATGAATAAAAATCAACAAGTGAGACTTAATTGTGCCAGGTAGGAGATGATTTCGCTTTGTTTCTTTTTCGTCACTTGAACTGCAGAAGAAATCGCAAAATGAATCTACTAATGTACAATTTAAAATAGAAAATATAATTAATATTTATTTATCATACTATTAATTGACAATTATTTTTTTTTTCTTTTCTAATGGGGCATTGTTAAAATGATGAGGTGGAAGGATACTTACTATTTAACGCTCATTTCAAATCAAGCTGTTACTTTTTGTTTTAAAATACTAAAACTTGTGTTTTGTTCATGACATTGTTTCAAAATTAGCCAGCCTTTACATTTCCTCGCATTCTTCTGCAACTCTGTATAAGTTTAGAAAAACATCATAACGTTCTACTGGAATAATTATGCAATCAAGTAGTACAATACCTGAAAATAATAGAGCTAATGTAATATACACTGCTAATAAAAGTTGTTAACATTTCACCATAAAAAGGTGCTGAATTAGCTGCAACCTTTCTATGGAGAAACTTTGAACCATGATTTGCGGCTTAACTGTTCAGTGTAAACAAATCATGGTGAAATGTTTCTTCATAGTAAGGATGCAACTAATATAGCTCCATTGTATGGTGAAACGTTGAACTAGTTCTATTAACGGTGTATATCTACAGGAAATGCATTCAAGTTATTGAGAAGTAATTTTTTTTGTTCATTTTTTAATTACATCTGTACTAGTGTATTTAATATATTAAAAGTGTTAAATAAATCCCTTGATGACATTTATACGTGTAAAAAAATGCAAATTAAACAATGCCAAAATGTAGCTATTCCTAGACAGTTATATTGCTGATTTTAACTCCAATATTGGGATACGTTAGGAATATTTCTCATGAATAATTAACACTTCGACAATCTTACGTTCTAATGTTATTTTTTAATTTTTGACCACGATATAAACAAAATTTTTTCCATGAATATTTTATCGGTTTTAAATAAAAAATGTTCTAAATAAATTGCGGACACACACTGATTTTGGATTATTAAGAAAATAACACCAAAGACTGTCCAATTTTATTTAAATATCAATATATAAATACTAGTTGAATAAAATAAGCTAAACTGTTCAGAGGTTGCATTTTTCGATAGTTTCCCCTATTATGAAGATTTTATTTTTTTCAACTAGATAATAAAAGTTTCGGCCATAAAACTTTAATTGCCAAATGAATCGGCTTTTATCAATTTATCCCAATTATTTTCGTCGAACGTTTCATTAATCTCTTTCTATTAGTTCACAATGGGAAGGAATTCATTCCTTCAGAGTTATGTAAAAGTAATTAATCTTGAACGCTAACAAAATCATGATTAGAAGCTGTCTAGAAGGTGCTATTGAAAGTTTACAGCATTGTAGCAGGCACTTTTAATCATGACATTACATTGATATCGTTTTATTAACAGAAGAACTATCATGGCAGAATTTTATGTCGCAGCTTATTCCTGATTTTGCATAACTGAGGTGTTCTGCTTGGAAATATTTTGAAGATTTGAATGCATAATTTCATTGAATAAGTGAGTGATAAGTTTTTAAAATCTATATTAGACTTAAGAATATTATATGTACCTTTGATGTTAGGCTTAAGATTATTAAATACCGCTCTTACGCTGAACGAAAGAAAGCTTGAGCAAGATCGTCCATGAGCAATGGTCGTAAAAGAGTTCTATTGGAAATTGCATCATAATCGATGGAAAATATTGTATTGGAAAGTGTAACATAATCCACGTGTTTGCTCTGTATTCCTTGTTTCTCTCATTATGTTAAAAAGTGCATCATAAATGTGTAATTCAGCTCTATTTGTTTTTTGTGTTTAATTATGTTAAAAAGTGTATTGCTACATATGTCGGCCCCATTTTTTTCTCGTTCCATTTTGTTAGAAAAGAGTATCATAATCCATGCATAAACCGTATTTCTTTTTCATGCTTCAAAATGTATCACAATCCATATATCATCCCTTTTTGTTTTTCTTGTTTCACTATGTTGAAAAATTATCATGATCCATACGTGGACACCATTTCTTTATTATGTTGGAGGATATATAATTCATACCTGGGGCGTATTTCTTTTTCTCGCTTCATTATGCTGGAAAGTACATGATAACCTTGTTTCAACCCTATTTAGCTTTCTTGTTTCATTATGTTTAAAAATGCATCAGAGTCCATGCGTCGGTCCCTGTTTTTTTCGGCTTAAAATTTCGTAAAATCGACCACCTGAATCTCAATCATCAGTTACAGCATCACACAAGTTGTCGGTTCTGAATTTACACCCTAGTAGCTCAAAAGACTTAGTAGCCGAAAAGGCTTTTTTGAAAGCCTTTTGAACATCTTTTGAAATAGTTATGCTACGAGGTCATTGGCACAAAACAGATTCTTGAGGGATAAAATAACGTCTAAAACTAGGAATCCAATTTCTTACATAATATTCTAGTGATAGCTAAAGAGCATAAGTATGCATAATTTCAGCTTAATTGGTGATTGGGAAGTAACGAGCCTTACGTAGACTCTGATTGTTTCAGAGATCATAAACACTGATTAGCAAGCAAATGCCAGTGAAAACAACAACGACCAGCTCTTGAGCATTCTAAACACCTCATAGTTTGTGTTGATAACATTCGGCGTTATATCTGTTAGCTGGTGTTGCAAGATACAAACAATAAAGCTTCATTTGAATTCGCAGCAATGCAAGCCCTCGCAGGTAATAAAAACTTGCTTTTCTCTAACGAAAATGTTGGCTATAAAAATACCCTACGGAAACGAAAAACTTCAACAAAAATTACGTGTTTTCTATATGACGTACTGAAAATTCTGAATTCAATTAAAAATCGTCCTTATTTTTTTTGAAGATGAAGTTGTTTTATTGATTCTTTGAAATGTAGCAATTGAAGCATAAAAAATTTTCGGAGACCATGTTCGAGAAGAATTTCAAATATAAAGTATGTTTTATTCAATAAACGTCTGTGCAGTTTCAAGTTAATAAAACGGAATCGCTTTTTTCAAAAACTCAGGTTTAAAAAAAGTTTCTTGAAATGCAATGCGAATTTTGTTTTATGTGAATTCACAGGAAATTTAAAAACCTTCTTACAATTTCATAAATGTGTTCATTTCATGTGATTGAGCAGATGCACGCACAATATTGAAATTCCAGATCTGGAAAAATCTTAGCAAAGTGAAAGATACTATTTCTGAAGTGGATTAGTTTTAGCGATGAGTTATGAAAAATACTTGATCTATTTCCCATCTTTACAAATTCAGAGCAAAGCTTTTTATAGCTTTTACTTTTATTCTATATATACATATTTCAGTTAAATAGACAGAAGAAAAAATAAGCTCTGCAAATTATCTATTGAATAAAAGAATATAAATGTATTTTAAAGCTTTTTATTCAAAAATGAACTGAAAGGTAGGAAATATGAAACCTTATTGCAACATACAAATCAATTCGAGCTCACCGATCAGCGGCGGAGATGCTCGAAAAATACGCGTTGAATACTAATTTCTTTTAAATGTGTAATAATAAATGTAATTAGTGCCTGAAGCTTTTATATAATTTATAAAAGCTTAAGGCAATTAAATATTTGCTTATGAATGATGTCAAAAACCTTTCTACACTGCTCAAAACAATTAAAGGATATTGCGGTTTTAGGTGGATCTTGTGGCTGGAAACTTTTTAGCTGATTGATACATGGTCGACAGACGTAGTAGATTATATGAGAATAAATTAAACATGTTTGGCAGAAAAAAATGCATTTTATTGCGCATTTGTGTAGAAAAGAAAAAAAAACACAATTTGTGCATATGAGAAAAGAAGAATAAGAAAAGGTGTTTTCTTCAAAGGAAATCATTTTCAGTAGGGGGTATGGTTTCCACGGACGGCCAGCAACGTTGAACACCTCTGAGGAATGGAGTCAATGAGGCTATTAATCACGAGTTGGGGTGTTCTGCCCCACTCTTCCAGAAGATCTCTTTCCAGTTCTTGGAGAGTTTGTGGGGGTGGTTGGCGGCCAGCAACTCGTCTTCCTAGAGCGTCCCAAACGTGCTCTATTGGATTCATGTCTGGAGAACACTCTGGCCATTCCATTCGTACGATTCCTTCCTCGAAAAGGAAATCCTCCACCAGGTTAGCAGGATGTGGCCTGCAGTTATCGTCCCTTAAAATGAAGTCATCTCCGATTGCTGCAGCGTAAGGGACTGCAGTAGGTCTCAGGATCTCATCCCTATATCGACGATCAGTCAGAGGTGCATCACGAATGATGTAGAGGTCTGTGCGCCCGTCAATGGAGATGCCACCATACACCAACACTCCCCCACCGCCAAAACTGACACTTTCGTGCACGAACGCAGGATTATGCTTACTGCCACGGTCTCTCCGGATGGAAATACGCCTATTATCAGGATGAACTGAAAAACGGGACTCGTCAGAAAAAAGAACATTGCTCCATTCATTTCTCCTCCAGTTCACATGCTCTGTTGCCCACTCTCTGCGGTCGCGACGATGCCTTGATGTTAGTCTAACACATACCATCGGTCGGCGAGCATATAGACCTACAACATGGAGCCGGTTTCGGACAGTCTGAGTTGAAACCGTGGTGCCAGTAGCCGAGTGAGTTGGAGTTGTTGGAGAAGAGTAACGTTCATATTCCGGTGTCTCCGAGCCGTTAACACTAAATAATGATCTTCATTGGGCGTTTTTGACCGTCTACGACCTTGCTCTGGTCTTCGGCCTGCACTTCCAGTCGCCAAAAACCGGTTACAGATCCTGGAAATCACACTTTGGGACACTCCAATGGCTTGCGCTACTTCGGCTTGAGTTTGGCCCCCTTCTAACCTACCGACAACTCTCCAAGCTTCTGAATCGGTTAAATGACTTCGCTGAGACATCATACTCATCGAAACAAAGCAGTCACTGAATGTCGATCATCCTGTCTTCATTGTCTTTTATTCAGTGTAAAGTCCAATTTCGTTCGCTGCCGCCGAAGCGACGTTTTTGACGTCGAACTCAAAATTAGCATACTCCACAGTTTTGAAAATCAGAAAAATTTGCATTTCTTCTTCCATTTTCGGCAAAAAAAAATTCGCTTATATCTTTATTTTATATAAAACTTACAATACCCTTTAATTGTTTTGAGCAGTGTAGAATGTTGTTAAAGTATTGTCTGAATGTATCCTGCTTGATTCGTTCTACATCATTCACTGATCAGAAAGTTATTCATCGCATTTATTAGTCTGCGAACAAAAAGACCAATGACCTGATTGATCGAGTCAGAGTAACAACAATTTTTAAAACTACAGACAGTTGTGGCTTAATAGACATAAGGTTTCACTAAACAAAACAATCCTAAATATATCCGTCAAATAAGTAGTGATTTTTCAAAGCTTTAATTGTGACTTAAAAATTATCAACATCTTATTTATTTTTCTTTTACGGAAGACTGGGATGAAGCGATTACAGATTTGTCAGTTATTCTTATTTTAAGCTTAATTAAAAAAATTAATATCTCCCAAGTTGCGTACATAATATTCCTGTTGAACATTATCTTTGTATTTAAAGATTGTTTTTCACGTTTTAGTTCATATTTGTAAAAAAGTGTGTTTGTTTATTTTTTAAGTATAATTTATTCATTTTTGTATTTAATTATCCTACAATTGTATATGTTTCGCAGCATGCATGTTGCGATGATAGTTTTATTTTAACGTAGGATTGTGTTCCTTCATATGCAGAAAGTATCTGGTGTAAATACTGGATACATGCTATTTATAATGTAGTTAAAGAAAATACGATTTTTGTCCATGAACTTTATTATCTGTGGATTTAAATAATTTTTGTATCACTAAATTTTTGTTTCACTATGGCTGATATGTCATAGTGTTCTTTGGTGTTATTTCTGCCATTTTTTATTAACTACCTAAGTTAATTTTTTTTTCTGCATTTGGGAAAATAAACGTTTATATTGTGTAATCTGTCGCCATGTTGTTCCACCGAAGTAACCCACAGAGGAAGATGACATTATTATTATTATATATATATATATATTTTTTTGGGGGGGGGGGTGGATAATATTTCGCCATCTTCCAAGAGGACAGGAAGTCTTTTATATTTTTTAAATTTAGAAAGAAGGTTCAAAGAAGTATTTCTGATAATTTCAGATTTTTAGTGAATTTAGGAAAAAAATACTTGAAGCTTAAGTTTGTCATCTGACATTCTTCTGGATTCAATAATTTTCTAAACAAAACATTAGTTATTTGTCTTTTTATAAATTATATCAAACTACAACTTGATAAGAAATTTCATATTAATTAACCTTTTAAGTAGGTTATACACAGTGTCAACTATTCCTAGCAACAACGTTCTTTGAATGTTAATAGAGGTTTAGGGAACGCTGTTGGGCTACGCTGTGTGCTTGTGTGGGCTGTGTACATCCGTTATGACGATATGTAACTGCCGATAAATCTACTTGGCATTGAATTATCACGTCCTTTAAAACTCTAATGTAAAGCTGAATTCTTTATTTACTTTTACGACAAAAAAAAATTAAAGGTTTGTAATCAATCTATATTTCAATTTAAAAATATATTATATTTTAATAAATAAAAATCTTGACATCTTACATTTTACCTAAAGTCGTTTTTCGGAAAAATTGTATTCGTTTCTTTTATTTATTTTTTAATAAAAAGAGCATATGAAATGAGAACAACCGATAAAAAATAAAATTAAAAAATCTTATACAGATTTTAAGAAAATCAATTCACGAGGAAATTCTTTCTTAAAAATTCAAATTATTTACAATTAGATTACTCTTTTGTTATCTCCTTAAACTCCATTCAGAATAATACGATTCGAGATATCTTATTATTTGATAGTTCTATTATACAAGAAAGAGGGCATTGAATTTGAATAAATTGAAAGCAAAAATCAAGCGTAGAGATACTGGCTCCGAGATGAGCAAATAAATGTTAAATAAATAGGAATTGATGTGCATTTAGCGGTAAATAAGAGATATGTAAATAACTTCAAGAATGTCTGCACAAGGATGGTATTTGCTCCCGAATTTCATCAAAGAAGAAGAAGGGGATTCTTGAGTGAAATGTATTTTTGAGTTTATAAAATAAGCTGGGCATGAAATTGCTGAATAAATTTGTAAATATGGTTTTAGCTGAGCGGGAGTTGAAATTGCATTTGTGTTGCTTCAATAAAAATTTATAAGGGTCGTTTGAATGTAATTTAAACTAATGTACATGAGCAGAAATTGACTTTAATGGCAAATAAAGCACGTGCTTTTAAAATGTGGAGATTAAGGTATCCTACATGTTTTGAAAATGCAATTTTGAGAGGAAACTCACAAGGTTTTCATTGCTCATTTTGTAGTTCTATTTATGAATTTCCAATGTACGATTACGTTTGCGAATATAAATTTAACAATGACGCATTTTCGAGGGAAAATTTAAAAGTTGTTCAATGCTCATCATACAGTTCAGTTCATAAATTTTCAAAAGATTTGATTGTAATATATTTTTATTGAAATATGGGAAAATTATCTGGAGGGTTATTTATGAACGTAAAATGCTTTGATAGAAAATTTGAAAAAAATCGTAAATGTATTTTACTATGATTGTGAAACTATTTCGATTTCAAGAATGCAAGAACACGCGTTTGTGTCTTTGCAACTGTACATCTAAATGGCTAACCTTAACATCAATACGTAGAGAAATGCCGAAATTATATATTCGAGTGATTTTCCTGAAAATTCCGCCTACACTCTATTAAGAAAGGGTAATGTATATATTTTAATTCAAATTTAATAAGATGTTTGTTCGGGGTTTGCAAAATAAATTATAGATGGCAGCACTCGACTCAATATTTTTTTCATGAACTTTTTGAGCAGAGAAGTTTTGTACCCAACATAGCACACTTGGCTGGCATATTCGGATTGGTTGTTCTGACCTCAAACACTTGGCTTCATTTCTTTTTTCACACTCTGAATGTAATACAGTTTTACAAGTGTAAATTTTGCATGAATTGTTGCATAATTGGAATTGATGTAAAACATTTTTACATTTCTTTCCACAATAAATACCATTCTACTGTACAAATTTTAAGTCTTAGGTACAAATTTCTTATAAATTTTCATTTTTTAAAATAAAACTGATTTTTTTATAAAAGAATGTGCGAAAAGCATAGCGGATGTAGTTGGTCTGTAAGCTAACAGTTGATTTATAAATTGATGTAGTTTTAGCTATTAAATGTACTTTGTATGTTTATTTTGTCTTGTTAATTCTGTGCCCTATTGTCTATGCAAACTACCTACAACTCATACAGAAGGTTTCACGTATATCATTTCGGATGTGCATCTGATACATCCTACCATTTTTTTGTTTGTTTATCTGATTATTCAAATAAATATATTTCACAGACGTGATATCATTTTAAGCAAAGTATTTATAAAAACGAAGAAAACTATGTATCTGAAATTATTTACTGTTCAAAAGTTAGCAGAAGTTAGTTAGCAGAAACTAAAGCTAAATTCTATAGCTCTGCTCAATGTCACATTCAGTTTTTGAAGTGAAAACATCTTTAGGCGCGTTGGACACTTTTGGGATGGAGAAAAAGCACTGAATTTGGGTGACCGTCAAGCTCAGATACATATGGGGAAAAGTGGGTTAAAGTGGATTGTGACGTGATAGCTACGTCGTCTCCTGCCTGCTAAAATTTCCTGCTCCTTTCCTTGAAATTTAGTGCGTCCACCTGTTATCATACGTAAGAACTTCAAGCTACTTTTAAACTGCATCCTTCAAGCTTCCGCGACTGGTATCGAACCGTAGACCCAATGTGCGGTAGGCGAGCGTTCTAACTACCAGACAGGTTTGACACAGGGTGAAATGACTAAAGTTTGAAGTAATTGTTGATGCATTTTCGGAATGAGAACTTTTATGTATCTAAATAAATAAAATTAGATTTTGCCTGTACACTACTTGGTATTAAATGTTTTTTGCGATTTCTATCGGTTTTGAACATTTGGGATCCCAGTACGACCATAAAAGAAAGCTTGTCTGTCTGTCGTTCTGTCAGTGCGTTTTTGTATTCGCACATCAGGTAATAACGACAAAAGCGGAAGAAATGAAATTTGTGGACATGGTAGGTAATCACTTTTACAGGCGTCTGATTAAAAATTTTTTTTGATTAGATTTTGAGATTTTTCTGAAAATCGTTTCAAAATGCATAAATTTTTCTTTAGTATATATAAAAACTGCATATAATTTACACAACAAGAGTATACTTTCAAAGTATTCAAAATTATTCACTTTTTATGTACAAATTGTGTCTATCTACATGTTTTTGCAAAAAAAGTACAGATTTTTTCTTGCTGGGTAGGTGCTATAATTTTTGATTAGTTATTTAAAAAAAACTGTACTTAAATTGAACAGCAATATAGTTATTGTGCAATAAAGTTAATTTGATAAGGTGGAGTGTGCTAATAACTATATACTGTACATTATTTGAATTATAAGTGTTATACTACAGTGCATTTGAATTTGAATTATCCATCATAGGGAATGCAATCCCGCACTGTTTTTCGTCCTACGGGATTTCGGGATTGAGATTCATTGATCCCGCGGGATCCCGCAATCCCGCGGGATTGACATTTTATTTAGTTAGGACTTCATTTCAACAGAGAAAGTAGAAAAGATCTTAAGCACTATGAAGTTTAGCTTTCATAAAATAATAATTAATCGTAGGAGATAATAAATACAATAACTTAGAAATACGAAAATTATAATCATGATATTCAGAATAATATGATAAGTTATGTCTTATGTTAGTTGCTAAAAATGAGGAATATACAATTTGTAGATATGTTAACATACTTACGTTATTTACTTAGTTGCTGAAAAAATAACGTACAAAATCGAACAAATCCAATTAACCATTTCCTAGTCTAAATTTAATTTTAGTAAAATAATTAAAAGTGTGAATTATAAAAAAATTAAAAACTGAAATGAAAACTTTTTATAATTAATTCGTGGCTGTTCTCCAAGAGATAAATAGTATGAAATATTTCAGTTCATTTGGAAAATGGGAACTTTACGAAAAATTTATATTACAATGTTTAAATTTAGATGCTCGATCCAGACTCCCATTGGAAGATGATTTAAAAAATAAAACTTTAAATTAAAATTTGTAATTATTGATTCATTTATTGTTAGATGAGAGACATAAATATGCAAAATATTTCGGTCTATTGATTGGGAAAGTAGCGTGAAACTGTAATAAAAAAAATATTTCTCAGTGTCAATCCCGCGGGATTAGGATCGTAATCCCGCGGGACTAGTCCCGCAAAAATTTGTGCGGGATCCCGCAGGATCCCGTTCCCGCGGGATTGGGATTGCATTCCCTAATTCATCATTCATTACAAATACACTGCTGGCCATCGTAAATGCAACACCCTGAAGGAAGCATGCAAATAATATGAAATTTACAACATGCATTAGCTGAGGTGAGATATGCAAATGATTAGAATTTCAGCGCAGACGCACATCAAGCGCGCCTGTGGCGCCACCTCAAAGCGCTATTTAAGGCTTGGAGATTTCGACGGTTTCAAGTACAGCAATTGTGTTTTTCTTGCTTTTTTTTCAAAAAAACGATAAATTATGCCTCGTAGGAAACAACGATCATCTTTTGATCAAGTATCCGAGTTTGACAGAGGAAGGATAGTGGCATACCGAGATTGTGGGTTATCTTTCAGGGAAATCGGTCGTCGTATTGGACGAAACCAAACAACTGTGATGCGGATATGTGATCGTTGGGTGCAGGAGGGTACGACGGACAGACGTGATCGACCGCATCGACCTCAGTGCACCACGTCACGTGATGACAGGCAGATTGTACGCATGGCAGTGACGGACCGCTCAGTCACATCACGAACCATATCACAGCAGATTCAGTCTGTAACGCATCATCCAGTGTCTGCGCGTACCATTCGACGTCGTTTACAGCAGAATGGTCTGTCCGCAAGACGTCCGTTGCTTTGTCTACCTCTGACGCGGAACCACAGACGTCTCCGCCGCCAATGGTGCGATGAAAGAAGGATGTGGACGACAGAATGAAATGAAATTCTCTTTACTGACGAGTCACGCTTCTGTATGCAACACCACGACGGTCGGATTCGAGTCTGGAGACACCGTGGAGAGAGGATGCTGAACAGCTGCATTATGCACCGTCACACTGGTCCTGCACCGGGTATTATGGTATGGGGCGGTATCGGATATCTCTCTCGCACTCCTCTAGTACGCATTGCCGGTACTTTAACCAGCCAGCGCTACATCTCCGAGGTGTTGGAGCCAGTTGTCCTTTCTTACCTTCAGGGCTTGCCAACAGCCATATTTCAGCAGGATAATGCACGGCCACACGTGGCACGCATTGTCCAAGGGTTCTTCGTCAATCACCAGATTGAATTGCTTCCCTGGCCGGCGCGCTCTCCGGATCTTTCGCCGATAGAAAACATGTGGTCCATGGTTGCTCAACGACTGACCCAGAGTTCATCCCCAGCTGTCACACCAGATCAACTTTGGCAACGTGTGGAAGCTGCTTGGTCTGCTGTACCCCAAGAACACATTCAAAGTCTCTTTGAATCAATGCCGAGGCGTGTGGCAGCTGTGATCTCCAACAACGGCGGCTACTCTGGGTACTGATTTTGGCAGGAACCACGCTTCATAGAATGCTGTAAATTTAATCATTTGTTACTTGGTCAACATGTTATCTACACAATAAATTTTGTTGTGATATCTCTTGTTTTTCTTGGTGTTGCAATTTGGGTGGCCAGCAGTGTAAATAGGATAACTGTTCATTACAACGTAAGTACATAATTATTGTTAATTAATACATTCACGTACATGATTAATTAAATTGAACAAAATCGAACATGTGGGGGAAAATGTGTATCGCTGATGTATACCGTACGCAAATACTAGCTGTGTCATGTTACGGCCTGTGTGTGCACCCCCTATCTATGTTTTTAAATTTTAAATGTGCACACAAATCGAGCTCGAAATTTGAAATGTAATTAAATTAGAAAAGCAAAAATGTCCAATGCTAATCCACTGAAAATTGCGTTAAAATTTGTATAAACGTACAAAAACATGTGAAATTGTGAGAATATCATGAATAAATATGCGATACCCTTATATCCTTAAAAAAACTTCTATATTTTTTTTTACAAAGAATTTCAAATGCATAAAAATGTGAATAAACGTTCACAAATGTTTATTTTTTGTTAATAAAAATGCAATAATATGTCAAAACCTGTTTAGCTGCGCAAATATAAATTTTAGGAAGCTTGACAAGAAGTTTTCACTTCTGAGGTGCAGTCCTACGACTGACTGTTTTTATTATTATTTAATAGCGGAGCTAACTACAGATAAGATTATCTAACGATAACTCGTTCAATCTTGGGTAAGCAAGGCTCAATGTCCTGATAAAATCGATGATTCATACTAGGAATTTAGTTGAAAGTAAATATGTAAGCAGCTTCTTAAAAAAATAATAAAAAAAAAACATATTATAATCTTTTTTCACATAGGGAGGGTACTTGATCATCAAGCACTCCTGACTACAAAGGCCCTAATTACTGGCCATTCTATTGTGGGAGCATCCAGTGGGTAGTCTCCCTATGACGCCATGGTCAAGTTAACACTATTATAACATGTTATACCATACTTAAAAAAATAATTTGCAGAACAAAAACCATTAACATACATTCGAAGAGTTGATTTTTCTGATAATTTAAACTCAAGATGTCATTTAGTCGCTTAGATTATTTCTTTCAAAAGGGTTACTTTCCACATTACATTTACTTTTGTTTTCTTTAAAAAATAGTAAAATATCATACTATGAAAAATATATATTCAGAACGGAAAAAAAATTAGATGCATATAACGTTAGTTTAATTTAAATTTTTTCAAGTGTTTCAGGTGAATTTAAGTCTGAAAGAAAATTGTTTTAAAAATCAAAATAATATTTAAATCTAATTTATTTTATTTTAAATTCTATGTTCAATACTAAACTGAATTCTGCTTTTTAACTTAACTATTGGCGATTTACTTTAATATAAATATTAAATGCAAGCTTTCAAAAGTATTTTGTTGTTGATTAAAGAAAAATGCATTTCATTTTACACTAAGGTACCAAGTTAAGGTTTTGTAGTCAAAATTTGAAATCCTCTATGTGATTAGAAAAATGGGAAATCTAATTTAACTTCTAAACCTCGGAGAATCACCTGGAATAACAATCAATCTTTGTATCGTTTTTTCATGACACTATAATATAAAAATATTTTATAAATTATGAAAAAAAAAATCTCGTGTCGAAATTTAAGTGCATACTAACTATTCTTTCGATATTGGAAAAATTATTTCTTCTTTACTGCAGCTATTTCCATTTTATTGACTTTTGTATTTTTTAAGCATATGTTATGATTGCATAACTTTTTATGGCTATTTAAAATTTCCTGAAATGAATGGAATGTCAAGACAAAATCTTCCGATAAGAAAGATATTCTATTAAGGAAATGGTATTACATAAATTATACATCGAATTTGTTTTTAACCGATTAGGTGAAATGAAATTTGTTTTACAAAATCGAATTACTGATGTTCTATAGTTTAAATTACATGCAGAGAGAATTTATTAAGAGGAATTAATTATTAATATAAAACTACTGTTAATTTAAAAAATAGATATGAAAAAGTCTTTAAAAAATAGATGTGAAGAAAGCAATTGAAAAGTGTTTTCTTTTCGTAGTATAATTCTTTTCCTATGATGTTTGATCAGACTACTCATAAAATAGAGAATGAAGGTTATATATCGTTGTGTCATTTCTTACACAGAAATTTTTTTAGTTGAAGTAGAGAAAGAAACCTGGCCAGCTACATTGGGTATCCAAATAAATGTGGACTAATCTACGGTTTTTCAGATTAAAGTAGTAAATAACACTGCAGCAACTTTGCTGTACAAGGAGCCATATGCAAAGAATAAACACTGTGGACGTATGATGATAATACTGTAAACATATCTACCTAGTACAACGATGAAAATCTTATTTTTATTTATTCCTTTATTCTTATTAATGACAAAGTCGTTTTATCGCTCACCCCCTTTATTGAAAATTGTCCGAAAAATATGTCCCAAAAAAGAGACATAAATATGCGACATAATTTTACATATATTTAAATACTATTAGTTCACAACAACTTTAATCTATTGTTACAATATTTCTTAAGCTGTAGAATATGCATCACATGTATTTTTCTATAAATAGGTTACAATCATAAAAATTTCAACATAGGGTTACCAGGCGAAATAAACGAAAGATGAGAGATAAAATGACATAGTCAATTAATATCGTTTTAATCGTATGGCAATTTTGAAACTAAAAAAATTAAAGGGGTTCAGGGAGGTCTCCACCTGACGGGGCTAGAACAGTCGAGTTATTATATTTCTTTTTAGTATTCGTAACTGCAAAGCATGGAAACATAAAATTTTCTAATTAGTTTCATACATACAAAGAAGCAAACAAAAAAAGTGGAATACTGAATTAGATGAAAGTTATTCTTCAATGGCTAATACTTCCAAAGTAACTTAAATGAAAAAAAAAAACCCTCTTCATTTATGTAGCAATTTACATGTGTATTTCTTTACAAAAGTTATTAATATTAATAATTTTTTTGAAGTAATGTTAATATTTATGCGAAATAATATTCATATTTATTCATATCTTGTGAGTATCGAAAATTATACTCCCCATTTTAATCGAACCGGTAAGAATAAAAAGGGAATAACACTTCACCAACCTTAGTTTCGAGAATCCAATAAAAAACTGTTTTGTGCTTTCATTTTCTTTTAACTCAAATTTTTACATTTAGTAAATGATAGGGAATTTTAAAACGACTTTATTGAATATATATATATATATACATAATGTATTTTCTTCATTATAAGCCCGTTTCATTGATCTAAATGCCCTGGAGTTATTCCCATTTTCTGTTCAATTGCAGTTTTTTTTTTTTTTTAAATATGGAAATAATTCTTAGGGGAATAAACCTAAAAGGAAAATTTTCTATAGATGTAGGAAAGAACTATTGATTCATATGTGAAGAAAAGGGGCTATGAAATAACTAAAGACTGATATTTTAAAAAAATAAAACCAGAAAGTGCACTTCGCAGAAAACTCAAAACTTTGAACCAGTTTATCTAGTTTACTAGAGTCAAACGAAAACGGCTAGATGATAATTGTCAATCTTCATCACTTTTATCTGAAGAATTACAATTTTGGTGAAATAGTAGGCCATTGGAAGATATTGGAAAAAACGTTCAAAATACTGGTGTTGAACGATAAAATAAAAACTTTGTATAAAAAGACACATAAAATGATATTTATGTCAAGATACGATCGTTTTGACTGAAAATTCGTTCAGTCTTCTTCGGTCAAAGCACTTCGTTTCACAAAACAGCTGTTTTGTGAGATGAAGGGCTTTGACTGATGAAGACTGGACGAATTTTCAATCGAAACGATGATATCTTGACATAAGTATCATTTTATCAGTGTTTTTATACAAAATTATTATTTATTTTATCATTGGAGTATACTATATAAAAAATAATTGATGTACATCAGGGATGTGTTGAATTATTTTGAGCTATCTTATTATTTATAGGTTTCTTATCGTCAACACTGTAAATAAGCTCAGAAGGTAAGGTAATAGTGCAGGTATTTGTGGACTTTCCCATATTTAATGAATGCTTTACAGTTCAGCTATAATTAATGTCGCTGTTGCTACATGTCCAGGAATTTCAGGTTTATATTCCAAGTGACGGTACTAACTAAAGCAAATGCATTCCTTTTATTATTTTATTTTGTCACATTCTTTGTTTTGCACTTCTTAAAAATAATTCGGGCCATTAATCCTTAACATTTTTCCTTTTTCACTAGATGCTTAATGGATAACAAAAGGACTCCCATTCTTGCATGCATCTCTCTCTATGCTTGCATTGAGTCGGATCATGAACTCAAAAAAGTGTCTGTAACAGGAAAGGAGCCTATAGCATCTGACAGGGTAGTATTGATGAATTTGCACTTTGAAATATTTCTTGTAAAAAACTTATACGAGCGAGAAAAACAAAATTATTCCTGGAATGATTGTCCTATATCTATAATAGAAAACGGAGGAATATTTTTGTTCCAACTCTCAATAATGAATCGTGGGTTGAACCCAAAAATGGGTATCTATGTTTAAAAATGAAAAAAGGTGGAGTTATTCCCCGTTTCTTCTTACTGGTTTAAATTTAGTTGCAAGAATCCTAGTTTTCATCAACAACGCACCTTTTTAATAATAACCGTGAATTGGGTAAAAATCTGCGTGTAAAATGAATCGATTTTTGCGAAGCAGTCAAATAATATATACGTCTTTTAATAAAGTGCAGTACATGTATTTGCATTTATATGTCCTTTACTTTGCAAATATTTTACAGCTTAGTTTACAGCTTAGTTTCTGAAGCAAATGCTTCTAACACTTCTAAAATTAAAAAAATATATATATACAGGGAAAATTAGGCTAAGATGACAAACATCAGATGAAATATTTTTCCTAAATTTTCAAATTTAAGTCGTTTACAAACCTGAAATTTTCATCAAGATTTCTGTGAACCTCTCTTCATAAAAAATAAAATAAAATTAAAAAAAATCATTGAAACGATTTCATGTAGTACTCTTGGAAAATGGCAAAATATTCCATTTTTTTTCCGTCGCCTAACTCATCGGTTACAACGGTAGTGGGGTAAGATGACGGTGGGGAAGGTTTATTTTTAGAAATGCACAGAAAAAAGTTTTAAGTTAATGAAAATGGCACAGGTATCACTAAAACAATGGCCGGCCGCCAATGTTTAGGAAGGAAGGCATTAGTCACAACACGCCAGAATTGTTGGCCACTTTATTTTGGTAGCACCTAGTAGGTGAACTAACGTCGCCCCCTATGAGGGGACGGACAAATGACAACCAGCCCAGTCAAGGATCGACTGCCGACCGCCGGGAGTTGAAAGCGAAACCGTAGTACGGTGCTTTGTCCACCATACAATCCGGCCGGCATGATCTTTAATGCTAGGAGTTATATTTTAAAAAATATTTCTTAAAAAGAATGCATAATTTACCGTAATTGATATTACCCTCCTCAGTGAATTCCAAAATTTACAAACAAAATTACAGAAATACATTTGAGTCACCACTACTCATAAAACTATCTCAAATTACAATACTTGTCCTCATAACCCAATACTAGAGTTTCCAGCATTGCCTTGCTATCTACAACTGCGTCTTAGAAATACCGAATTTGTCAGTACTCAAATTTCCCCTGATTGAAAAAAATATACGTTATGAAGCCAAGTTCTTTTCAGTGAAAATTAATGTTTCAGTTTGATAATAAAATACGGTGTATTATTTTTACAGTTTATTTTCTGAAGCAGATGTTTCATACAGTTCTAAAAATTTTCAGCGTTTTCATATATATATATTCGTGTATATATATATTCGCGAAAAAATATACACTCCTGTACATTTTTACGCACGCATATATATATATATATATGTTCGTGAAAAGTGTTAAAAAGTTTGCTAGGCAGGCAATCTGAATACCCCAACTCATAAAATCTTTGCAAATATTTTATCGGGATAAAAAGAGCACAAAACATTTCTTGCTCTGGGTTTTTTAGGAAAGGTTTATTTTATGCTTCAAACCATGATTAAATTACTATATTTTTACTACCGCAGTTCTCGAATTTTTTAAATGCCGAATTTGAGCATTCTTTTTAAAATTAGGATTTTCGAATAACAATTAGAATAAAACAATATAAAGCTAGATTCTAAAACATTTTAAATATTTTTACTTAAAGTTCTGATAAATTGTACGTAAAAAAGTATTTTTTTCATTTTTTTTGTTTTATTTCTTTGTGATGCCATTTAAGTGGCATAAAAAGTATTAAAAAAGTATTTTTATATCCACACAAGTCTTAAAAAGGATTAAGAGATTGAAAGCATTAGTTTTTTATTTCAGAGCTTGAATTTATTAAAACTTTATTTGCTTTCATTGCAATACTTTTTATAGATTACATTTCTTCGTATTGTTCGCCTTATCTTATTTTCAGATATGAAAATGCTATAGTCGTTGCTTTTTAACAAATGAATTTTTGACACTGCTTCATCTCTTAAAATGTTCTAAGCATTAACAAATTTATTCATTATTTTTTTTTTTTTTGTATATTTTACTTCACTTTCGTCAGAGTCTAATCTGTTCTTTGATTTTAATTTGTAATATTGTTATGCTCACTGCTTCCTAAAAAATAATATTAAATGTAGTATTTTACACCTTTCAAAATAATTTTTGCTTACTTTTCCAAAATTACAACTTTTATTTTCAAATATAGATTATTCTCCTGTACATTTTTAACGTAACTTATGTGTTCAATTGAAATTCTCGGATGAATAATGATTTTATCTTATGATAGGACATATTGTAATTATATCAACTTTAATAACTTCAAAAATGCTCTTAGAGAATTTTTGAAATTATACAACTCAAATTCATATTACAGTAACTTACAAGTATTGTTCAGATAAAGGTTTTACTTATTTTAGAGATAATGAATTAAATAATATTATAGATAATATTCTTGTCTTAGAAAACACATGCTTAGATCTATGTTCAAGGGATTTAATGTTTTCTAGCTTCCTATTAAGGTTAAAAATTTTAAGCGCGATATAAATTTTTAAAATTTTCTCAATTTTGAACTGTGCAATAAAGTTATAATCTTTACTTGCATACTTGACTACTTTAGCATCGTTAACATTAGGTATAAAACGCGCGCCATAGTGGACTAGTTTGTGTAAGCTCATTTCCCATAAGGACACCGAAAGTAAAGCAGATACATCTTCGGTCAGTACTTGGGAGGGTGGCGACTTCTCCCATCTGGACTGCCGTGGAACTGAGTACCCTAGAGGAAGATGGTGCACGTCAAATCCGGAGCTGCTCAAGTGTCGTCCATGTTCAAACGTTACCTCTGGTGTTGCTAATCCAGGTGCTGGTCTCTCATCTGGAATTGGTTCAAAACTAGTGACGACGAGCTAAAACGATCTTCCTTCTACTGCGACTCCATTGTATTCCCAGTTTCAACCAGTACGCCCAGTTTCAACCACTGCCGTCTTATACTGAGTATCTGGCGCCTCTACGCGGTTAGCCCGAGGGTATTAGAAACAGCAATGTATTATGAAACGTCATTCCTCAGTGGAAATAATCTTGCGAGTTAACAACTGTCAATATTTATTTGCGTTGTTAAGTTTCTAAATATGACAAAGCTCGTTGTTGTTGTTTCTTATGCCCTCTGACAACCGCATGAGGTGCTAGATCCCCCACCCCAGATAGGGAGGCGATGGGCGGAGGGGGGCACCTTCCATTTTTAGTGGGACCCAATGGGAGGAAGTCCGACTTAAGCTCGGTAGTCCGCTAATTTTGAACCAACTCCAGAGGAGGGACCAATCCCCTTAAATCGGCACCCCCAGAGATATCGTTTAACAGCTTGAAGGACATTGGAGCCGCGACGGATTACACGTGTACCAGTTTCCATTAGCGTACACGGTCCCACAGCAGTCGAGCCGAGAGGGAGTTGACCTTCCCAAGCACTGGACAAGCCGGATGCAGCTCCACTTGCCGTGTTCTTAGGGGAACGGAGTTTAGCGCCCAGACCATTGCGGGACATGTCAAAGGTCAAAATGGTTGAAACTGAGATGCAAAATTAAAAATCGATTTTAACTTTTAATTTTAGTAAGAATATATCATGATAGGAACGGAAATGCAGTCTCTTAAATGTCGTTTTAACTACATTAATTGTTTCAATTGGACTATAAAAGATTATTAATCCTCAGTGATAGATGTATATACTGCATTTTTCCAATAAAAATAGTAAATATCTTTTAGGATGAAATTTTGATGGTATATGTCTGAATGCACACATGCTTTACTCAGATGTATTATTTGATATTATACATAAAATATTGAAAAATGTTTTTTACTCCACGTTAATACCCACTTTAAGGAATTTAAGAAAATATCGTAAGAAGCTTACAGACACTTTTATCACTGGTTTTCTTTTGTTAGTGTGACTTATAATAGCTTTTCAAATATCTTTTTAACGACTAAGCAAGTTTAGAGTAGGATTATAAAGTTTAATGTTCGCATATAATGTTCTTGGTGTAAAAGTAATTCCTTCATACTCGAAAATACAGCTTTTTGAATGAACTCTCTAAACACTTTTTGCTGGGTGCTTTTGTCGACTCTTAAAACAGAGAAAAGTTTCATTTTATTGTTAATGCAGTAATAATTCTCTGTGCTTTAAGTTTTAAGTAAAAATACTTATGCTGAGTTAAAAATAGTATTGTAAAAGATAAAAAGACTCGTAAATACATGATTCAGCAGTGCTTAGTTGTAAGGTTTTATTCAAACGGATTAAAAATAAGCACGGAATTATCTGAACTTACCGGAATAATTTTGAAATAAAATGAAAGTTTTATAATTTAGCAGGCAAACATTATATGGTACGATTTTCAGGAGTCATTACGAATTTTCTTACTAATTCTTTCATAAAAATAAATGAAGGACTAAAATTTTAAGAGGATAATGATAATTTTATAATAATTGCGACTGTAGTGTATCTTGGTTCTAAGGAATTTTAGTGTTCCTTCTGCTCATAAATTTCTCTTCCTTAATTTTATTTTTTATTCTTTGTTTATCCTTTTCCATAATGATAAAAGAAGTATAGTCCTGTGTAATCTGAAATGAAATTACTTATTTTACAATTATTCAAAATATTTTATAATTAGTTTTTTAAAGAAAAGAGTAGAATATTAACTATATCACTGAGGAGACTGCGTAAATAAATGTATGTATATTCATCCATTTATTTATTTCTTTATTTATAAGGAGTTAGGAAAGATAACAAATTCTTACATTGAAAAATTCTGAAACTAAAAAGTCAGGCCTGCCTTGTTTTTTTTTTTCACATTTTGTTTAATTTATTAGTATTTAAACAAGTGAAAAGAAAAATAAATCTACTATTTTTATCTAATTATTTTTCTAATATAATGTTATAAAGCATTTATCTGCATATTATTGTATATCCAGGTGTTCTTATGCATCCATAAAGGTTTGGTTAAAAATTGCATGTTTAGAAGCAAAGTAAAAGTTCATCATCAGCAATACCGTATGTTTTTTTTTGTGCTCCTAAATTTTTAAGTATACATTTGTATAAAAGCATAATATATTTAAACGAATAGATGAACATCTCTTCCAGTTTATGAATTGTTTACTTTCATATACATGAATTAAGCTTTAGAAAATGTTAGTGATCTCTAAACCTCTAGATGCCTTTAAGACCTTTCACACAGACGTTTGCGGATGTTTATATATATCTTATAAATAAAAATGAAATTCTGTTTGTTTGTTTGTTTGTTTGTTTGTTTGTTTGTGGATTTGATTCGTATACAAATCCATAAAAATGGACCTATCGGCCTGAAATTTAGTACAGATATGTAAAATAATATAGAATAACTCATAGTCCACTTTAAAACTTTGAAAGTCCACCCGTTCCCGGAATTTAAGAGATTTTTTATGCTCTTCACGCAAAAATCTTTCCGTAATTGTAACCCCTGTAGTGAAAAAAGTGCGAAATAAGGATCGTGGTTGCCATGTGTGGCGATTTTGCCGAATAAAATGTCGTTCGTATACAAATCCACAAAAATGAACCTATCGGCCTGAAATTTAGCACAGATATGTAAAATAATATAGAATAAATCGTAGTCCACTTTAAAACTTTGCAAGTCCACCCGTTCCCGGAATTTAAGAGATTTTTTATGCTATTCACGCAAAAAGCTTTCCGTAATTGTAACCCCTGTAGTGAAAAAGTTTGAAATAAGGATCGTGGTTGCCATGTGTGCCGATTTTGCCGAATAAAATGTTTTAAATTCTCAAAGTAAAAATAAAAGAATAATAATGATTTTTTTTGTTAGTTTATATTCGTAAGGTTATGTTTTTTTTTTAATTATAATATCGTGTGCATGGGAAATCAGAGCAGGAATGAAATGTTTTATACGCAAAACAATAAGAATTGGAGATTTCCGAGGCTAATATGTAAAATTTTTTAGTTTGGAGAAAAAATAAAATGGCTCAAATGCCCAGAAAGTGAGTTATTCTCATGTTCAAAATATTCTCATTGTTTTTTTTTTTTAATTATAATATCGTGTGCATGGGAAATCAGAGCAGGAATGAAATGTTTTATACGCAAAACAATAAGAATTGAAGATTTCCGAGGCTAATAGGTAAATTATTTTAGTTTGGCGAAAAAATAAAATGGCTCAAATGCCGATTTTGTGAAAGTGAGTTCTAGCGGTTTGCACAGATTTCGGCTTGGCGCAATTTATTGAGAGCTTAAGGAAATAGATTTTTGAAAACAAGTGCAAAGGTTTTATTAGAATACAGCGTTAAATTTTAATGATCCGTGAAGAAATAATGCAGTTATTAAGGGATTTCAATTGATCTATCTCCAGAATTCTCGCCAAATGAGTACATTGATTTAAGTTGGGGGAATTCCGCCAAATTTCAGAAAATTGAAATCTTCTCATTTAGTACATCGGAGTAATGATGAATAAAACACGTTATAGTTGATAATTTAAAAAAATTCGGCTGTATTAAGGGATTCAACTTTTCAAATAAAGGCTTGCTTTACTTTTTCGCGGTCGAACCATTTCCCATATATTATTGCTGCTAAGTCAATGATTCGAATGATTTCCTGAAAAAAACGCTTGCAAAATGGCGTATGTTGGCACTTTGGCGAGGCTTAGATTTGAAACTGGATTTTATTTGAGACTGGGATATATAATGACACTGGTTATAGAAAAAAATGAATGTTGGTATGAGTGTATGAGGTTGAAAAACTCCAGCACCGTTGAGCACCGTTGCACCATGAAATTTGGTTCACCTAAGTCTTTTATGATGGAGAAGGTTTTTATGCTATCCGTTTTCCTCTAACTTGCCACCAGGTGGCGCAGCAGAACGTCGAATTCTACTCCGTTTAGCCGTTTGCTATGCGAATATCGTCCAACCGATTTCGATGAAATTTGGTACACGCGAATATTAGAACACGGAGAATATTTTTCATTATCCATTTTGCTGTAACTTGCCGCTAAATGGCGCTGAAAAGCATCAACTTCTATACCGTTCGACCGATCGGCATAAAAATTTTTATACTTACACATTTGAGCACGAAGAATATATTCTAACTGCGTTCCTTTTGATGTTACTCACCACTAGATGACACTGCAATGCATTATTATTTTAAGTCGCCACTAGATGACGCTGCAGCAGGCCAAATTCTTGACCATTCAAACGGTCGCTATGAAAATCAGTATACATAGCTATTTGAACAATGAGAATATTTTGGCGTTATCCATTTTGCTATAACTCGCCACTTGACGGCGCTGTAGCAAATCATTACTTTAATTAACTACTAGATGGCCCTGCAGTGTATCACTTCTTCACTGTGCAAATGATTGTTATGAAAATTGGTATACATAGATAGTTGAACACGGTCGCTATGAAAATCAGTATACATAGCTATTTGAACAATGAGAATATTTTGGCGTTATCCATTTTGCTATAACTCGCCACTTGACGGCGCTGTAGCAAATCATTACTTTAATTAACTACTAGATGGCCCTGCAGTGTATCACTTCTTCACTGTGCAAATGATTGTTATGAAAATTGGTATACATAGATAGTTGAACACGGTCGCTATGAAAATCAGTATACATAGCTATTTGAACAATAAGAATATTTTGGCGTTATCCATTTTGCTATAACTCGCCACTTGACGGTGCTGTAGCAAATCATTACTTTATTGAACTACTGGATGGCCCTGCAGTGTATCACTTCTTGACTGTGCAAATGATCGCTATGAAAATAGGTATACATAGATATTTGAACACGGGGAAGAGTTTGGCGCTATCCATTTTCCTATAACTTGCCACTAGATGTCGCGTCAACACATGAACTTCAGGACTGTCCAGCCGATAGTCATGAAAATTCGTATACATCGATATCTGAATGCGAAAAATATTTTCGCCGTATCCGTTTTGCTAAAACTCGCCACTAGATTGCGCTACGCCGCATGGCCTTTTGCACCGTACAAACGATTGCCTTGCAATTCGGTATGCATGATTATTGGACACAATATAACGCGATATCCACTTTGCTATATCTGTTTATTACAATGAGTAGTAATCACCACAAATCGTAATATCAAAAACTCCATTCATTCCCGTGCGAAGAACGGGTACTTCAGCTAGTATATATATATATATATATATATATATATATAATATATAATATATATATATAAAGAGAGAAAGGAAAAAGAGAAAATAAATCTATATTACGTTTTGAATCATTTTTATTATTGTAGGATGAAATAAAAATATCTAATAAAATAGCATTTTACTATATACTACTGAGTAGAATACTACACTATACGCTATAGAGAAGAAAGGTTTCATGTAACTTTATCCAAAAGCATTTTTTGGGAATCGAGCTTTTTATTAGTGAAATGAATTTAGGGAAATTCCCTAATGTTTCTTTTTTTTTTCTTGAAATAGTCTTAGTAACAATACACAATGAACGGGAATTAAGTGGTTAAAATTAAAAAGTCTGTTAGAACAAGAAGCACAAGCTTCCTAAGTATCAATGTGGGTGTTTTCATTCATATTAAATAAGTGCTTGTTTAGATACTCCATTAACTCTTTGAAACGAAAATTTCTGTTTTTATGAAACTTCAAAACAAATCTTTTTTATTTTAAACCATCAATTTGTGTCAGTGGTCAATAAGGCATTTCTAGTAGGGCTAAAAGCGGTCTAATGGAAAATTTCATGATTCTAATTGGATGTCATCCTTATAAATACAAGCGAAAATCTCTTTCTTTGTTTGTTTGTCTGCATCGCAAACAAATCCACAATGTTTGACCAATGGGGCTTGAAATTTTACTCAAATTCGTAAAAAAATACAAGGCAAATTTTGTTGACCTTTAAAACTCTGAGAATCCACCCCACCTGTTCCCTGATTTTTAAACGATGTTTCGTAGTTTTCACCTCTAAAAAGCTCTCCTGATATCCCAATTTGTACGATAGTGAGTCACGGGACGAACCATCTATATATAAAAGTTAGCTATCGTAAGTGAGATCTACGTCATTTTAATGTCTCGAGTTTTAAACTGCGTTAGAAACTCAATTTTGGTTATGAGGTTTTGAGATGAAAATCGTGCCACAAGCGGAATAATAAGCTTCCACGGTATCCGAAAGCTTAGAAAATTAAAATAACGTGAAATTTCTTTTTTATTTTCTTTAAATAATTTCTGTTGCATATCGCAACTGAGAATGATGTCAATTTGATGTCACGAGTAGAAAACTGCATTGGAACTTCCTTAGTTTTAAATCGTGTAGAAAACCATTAATACATGGATTAAAATTGGTGATTTCACACTTAATATTTAATTTTATATTTATAAAAAATAAAATCTGTTATTCCATGGATTGAAGTAAGGCGATATGAGACAATTTTTGAGTTTAAAACTTTTTAAACACCACGGATTCTGCCGACATTACCAGATGAAGTAGCATATGATAAGGGGGAAAATTTAGTGCGTATGTGCAATCCTGGGTAATTTTAAAGATTTCTTAAGACATATATATACGAAGGAAATAAAATGGATAGTATTATTATTGTAACTAAATATCCTTATTAAAATAGAAAATGAAATTTCTTATTACCCTTGACGCCATTTTTACATCATACGTTTAAAATTACATTAGAAAGTTAAATGCAAAAAAGATTTGACAAAAACAAAAAATTACAATAAGTTTGTTCGATCATGAAACATGGATCCAGATAAGAATATATAAATCTTTTGGGCGACTAAAATTTTGCTGAAAAGCAGACAAACCTATACCGAAATCTGTTTAACATTTATTTATTTTACATTTGTATTTGTTGGTTTAGAAATGTCCACTCCGTGAGAAGAACGGGTATTGCAGCTAGTTAAGTATAGAAACTACAATATTTTTTCATATGACATTTACTTTGATTTATTTTGTGTACAAGTGATTTAATGAGTATCATTCTTATATTTGTAATGTCGCGTAAATGCGGGTTAGGACAGCTTAGAAAGACCTCCATGGAGGGAATCCCCCTCCCTCGGCCGTAATTCCACAACAACAATTCATATTTGTATTGATTTTATAATATCTGAAAAGTTTGTTTTCAGCAAAAGCACCAGATTATCATGCTTATTTTTACAAAGAAGAAATAATTTTTAAATAGAGTTGCTGTTATTAGTTTAATAAAACACTGCTGATTAGCATCAGTCAGGAAGCGGAGAAATGCAGGATCCATACGGATACACCAAGGAAAAGTGAAAATCAAAAAGCATTTTCAAAAGCGTCCAAAAACCTTTTCGAAGAAGCCAACTCATCAAATATCTACGAAACAAAAGAGAAAATTCAGAGACACATCATGTATCTGTATGACTCATCACAGGAAGAGAATTTCAATTTTAACATTAAACTAAATCAGGATTTTCGAATTGTGCTCCGTAAAAAAAATATTTTGTTGCTTTAGTCTCAAAGTTACACAAGTTTCTCCACCAACACCTTCAAAGTGCCCCACCAGGGAAGATGTCTAAGAAACGCAGAAATAAATTATTTCATATTAATACGATTTGTTTGGATGAAAAAAAAAAACTCCTAAATTTTTTATTGATATTGTTGATGAGATTAGTTCGCTAGACAAAGAAATGTATGTTAACTTTTGAAAAAGAAAAATGACCATCCAGAAAAAGCAGATAAATCTTGCCTTGACTTGGATCATATTGAAACAATTTTAAAACCATAAGATAATCACTGTTTCACTGAGCGAGTAGCATCTTGCGTTATATTGAAGGATACGATATAAACCCAGTGCCTTTTGTTGTAATATTTTGAAGTTAAGCAATATAGAATAGTTTAAATTGAGTTGGTGGCATATAGAGTTATTTAACTAATACGTCACATTAGACGATTGGCAATTCTATTTAGACCCAAGACAAATTCTAATCTGAAAAAAAATTCACGTTTCACAAATTAAGACTATATCTTCTAATAATTAAAAACCACACAAATTTTTCTATCCAATAGTAGATAAAAAACCTATAAGCTGTAAGACTAGCTTATAGTATGCTTTGATTTTACCAATTACAGTCAAACACAATTTAAAAAACTTTCATCTTTCGTGATTACCAGGAATTTTCTTTCACAGCGTATGCTCGCTGGAAGTACACTTTACACTGCTCTCATCTTAGGTGTTGACAAGAGAAACTAAAACCAAATACAGCTTAGTCTCGATAGCAAGAAAATTTCATTAGAATCAGCTAAAAAAAATTAGATTGCGAACACGTTTCTCCTAATAAGTAAAGTACTTAGAACAACTTCATTTGTTCCACCCATTCAGGCAGAACATAAGTGGAAATTAGGCACTTGTTTGGATGCAATTTATTAGAGCTATTGTTGTTCCATGTAAGAATGGGAAAGGCTTTTAACATACATTTGTGATATTCCTTAGAGCACAAAATACAGTCGCTAAATATAAAGGAATGTGATCAAATAATCGTGCTGATTTCTGTGTTTCTGTAGCTCAATGAGACCGAGGGGATTTTAATTGGGGAAAAAAAACTATGCAGCTGAATTCGGCTTTTAATTTTGTTAAACAGTATAAAAGGACACGGTAACTGGATTAATCTTAATTATTGCATATGTGTCTGGTTTTCATTTATTTCGTTTAGTTTTAAATTAAGCTTACAGATATACAGGTGCAAAAAATCATGGATTTTCTGCATAGGATATGTATTATGAAGAAATAAAAATTTCATGGTATTGCATTTTAATAACCCTTAGTATTTTCATCTGTATAAGGTGAGTTAGAGCCCAAAGATTGTGTTAAGTATCCCACATACATTTTTTGTAATTGTCAAAGGTCTAGATAGTTCCAAAAATTCGTGAAACCTTTAACTTAAAAAAATTTTGGTCTTTATGCTTATTTTTACATAAGTATACATGCAAAAAAACATTGAAAATCAGAGCGTGAAGTTTTATCTGAGATTATGCATTGTTGAATATTCTCAAAGTTTGTAATACAAAATAGGAGAACTTAGGATAAAGTAATGCTATAAATATTAGTAGATTAACTGATAGTCTGAATAGTTTTTTGTTTTATTCACTTTAATAAAACATAAATTTTCAAGTTTCAGAATAGAAATACCAATTTTGTAACTATCATAAACTTTTTTTACAGTGGATATTCTTTGGAAGACATATAGTTTACACTCTGATTGTTACTCTGTTGACCAGAAGAAGTTGAAAAAAAAAAGAAAAATTATAATTGTTGAGCATCTCAGTTTTAACTTTTGCTTTCGGGTTTAATTCCCGGATGTCGGGGTTTGATACCCAACTGGGCGTGCCTGTCATTGTGTCCGTCCCTTCTTAGCGGGCGATGTTAGTCCACCTACTAGGTGACCCCATAATAAAGAGACCAACAACTCTAGCCTTAGTAGTGGCCAATACCTACAGGGCAGAGGCCCGCCATTGGAAAAAAAAAATATTAACCTATGCGACTATCAGTAACATTTTGAGTAACGTATACTTTTTAGAAATATATCTTGCATTACTATTACATTTTGTTTTATTAAAAGAATTATAAATAAAGCTAAAAGAAGTTTAATTAGCAGGAAGAAAGTTTCATTAGAGTTTGATAAAAAGTTAGATAGCATGGGTACAGTACTTTTTCGTTCCATCCATTCATAAAGTAGAACATAAGTCGAAATCAAGAACCTCTTTTAATTTGATTTATTAAAGCTATTGTTACCTGTACGCGAGAGTGGAAAAGGCTTTCAACGTAGACTTGTTATAGTCCTCTCAGAAAAATAACTAAGTTAAACATAAAGAAGTGCTATTTAGTTACCGGGATAATTTTTGTGGCTCAGCTTACTGAATGAGATTGACGAAGCGTTACAGAATCCCTTGTTTAATTTCGTAATAATAATAATAATAATAAAAAACATGAGCGAACCCGTTAATGCATTAATTAACCCGTTAATGCAGTAATTTAATGGGTTCTTTTATTCCACAGTTATTCAAATTTCAAAATTAAACGTTCAATCACTGAGGGTTAACTTACTTCTATGATATGTAATAGAATGAAACAATCACTTCGTAGTAGTGAGCAAAACTTGCCTTATGCCATCAATATTTATAAACCAAAATTGGGCTAGGATCAAAAATAATCTTCAGGTGCGTCAAACGACTCAGACATTCGAAATGTTTACTATTTTCGTGGTTTTTGAAACTTTATTTTTGAAGAAAAACTTCTTTAGGCGCAACTAGAGAGTAACTCAGATTTTTTTTTCTGACGGAAGTAACGCTCATATGGTTTTGCAAAAGCGGAAGCTGCCTGCCATTAATCCCAACCAGCAGGCGAAAACTACGGTTTAAGAACGCGGTGATAGAAAAACATGAAGAAATGGAACCTGCAATCGAGCCAAACTAGCAGACGAAAACTTCATTTTAAGAGTATGGAAACAGAATAATACTTCAAACAAAACCAGCAGAGGAAAACAAAGTTTTAAGAACACTGCCATAGAAAAACGCAATAATAGACCCTACGTGCATTCGATACCAACCAACAGCAAAGAACACCAGTTTAGGAACACAGTTAAAGAAAAATACCACAACATTGACATTCTCTCGATTCAAACCCTACGAAAAACCACGAAGGCCACGAAACCTACCAGCAGACGAAATCAATGCTTAAGAACTCTGTGATAGAAAAACACAAAAGAAATTTACACTACCTGCATTCGAACCCAAAAAACAGAGGAAAACATCCGTTAAAGAACACGGTTAAAATATAATACTAGACTATGGACATTCTCTCCATTCCCCGACTGAACAATGGCATAAGGAAACAGTTAAAGAATAATACTAAACCATTTAAAACATGGACACTTCCTGGATTCTAACCCAATATCCAGACGGAATGACGGTTTAAGAACACATGTATGGAACACCACAAAGAAACAAACCCCGGCTGTAAACAGTTTAAGAACACAGTTAAAGGATAATAGATGAACACTCCCTGGATTCTAACCTAGCCTCTAGACGGAACAACGGTTTAAGAACATGGGCATGAACACCAGAAAGAAAATGAATCTGGCTGTAACTGAATCCAAGGTCCAAGAAGTTTTACTTCAACTGCGCGTAAAGATTACGCGCACACACTTTTTTTTCTATAAGCATAAGAAAAATTATTTGCTTGTTTTTAGAGTACGGCTATTTACACGGATGAGCGAATAAAAACATTTTTATTAGCTAGAGTAGTCGATTAAAAGACGATCTGAATTCGATTACAAGGGACTCCGATACCGCTCTATCTGCAGTGAATAAATCGGGTTCAAGGTTTTGTAACACTTAACTCTAAAGTCTGGCACTTCTCTTGAAATTAAAACATACAATTATTGAATTCTTTCTGGCAAGAGAGAAAACAACTATCTACAATAATGGTGATAGGGTGCGATATATCTAATATTAGCACACGGACAAAAGGAAGGTAAATTACTCTTCTCCAGGAGTTTGGAAGGTCTCTTCAACAGCTCATTAGTCTTATACAATCAAATGGTTTCCATTTGCCAGATTTGTTCCAAGCGTCAAAGTTAGAAAAAGTTTTGAGGCTTATGTCTTTTTTGAGCGTTATCAGCAAACAACTAGAAACTTGTGCTGATTTTCCGCAAACCGCTGACTAAGCTTCCGTAGCTAGCTTCTCCAGTCTTTCAAAAGCATGATCATGACAAAGTAATCTTGCAAGTGTCAGGAGTGCTTGATCATGATTTCTGGGTAGATATCCCTAGATTGGTTAGAATTCCGTCACTGAAAATTGGTCGCAAATTAACGTGCCGCATTTCAATTTCTCAGATATGGCATATATAAATGGACACTTCCCCATAGCTGAGGGTGTGTACAGATATAATTAACCACTTTTTGTAAAAAATAACTTTTGGCTTAGAAAATGGCGAAATTTCTTAGTTAAACGTCTGAACGGGTTATTATTCTAAAAAATATTGCTGTTTAAGAATTGTTGTTGATTTTAAATTTGTCTGATGTTCTCAAATCAAATTTACGGCAAGTATACTCGAATTTTCTTTACTGATACCTTTTTCATTCTCATTACTATTCTGTATCAGAACTAGATTGCTCTGTCCACTTTCTGATCTTCTGTTGTGAAAATTATGTGAATCACTTTTATTTTTAATCTCCGGCATTGCGATCTGAAGTGATAAAAAGATCCACATTCGAAACATCGATTTCGTTTCTTTTGTACACAAAAAGCCTATTTTGAACTACCTCGAAAATCATTGTCCTTTAGAGCCGTTGTATTTCGATGATTTTCCAAATTTCCACATTTTGATTGATAGTACTTAACTGCCCAATTATCGTTTTCTGACTTTTCAGGAGAACATTCCTTGAAAAGTTCGGTTTCATTACCCTTCTTACATCGTTATATTCATCTAATTTTATGGTCAATGTTATTGGAGATAAAATCTCCGTCCACTCATCCATGAAATGTTCTTTCGCTTCAAATGGCATCTTTCTCTTAACCTGATCAGTGATCATCAGACTTTTTAAATTTAGTGATTTAATTTCTACCCCGCCAATCCACGCATCCAAATAAGCTTTCATCTGAAGATAAAATTCCCTCCATACTTCTTTTGGGAGATTTCGATGTTTAATAAATAACTAGGAATTTTTCTGCATTTTTAGTAAACCTTTTAACAACATCTTCTCAATTTCATCGTGCGTCTCCCCTTTGTTTATTAACTCAACTGAACTGCTTATGTTTTTGTCTAGATAAAATAATACAGACTCAAAGTTCATTATTGTATTCATTAATATATCTTTTATTAAAATTCAAAATTTTATAAAATGTTGTTTAAGAATATTATATAAACAACATAAAGGTTTTGATGAAAATTAAATTGAATAATAAAAATACATAGCCTTAAAATTCTCTTGCGTATTTAGTTATTTGTCAAAAAAAGTGCAAATAAACAACAAGAAACTTGAATTTTAAATCCCGTGTAATTTATAGTGTTTTCTTTAAATTTGAAAATAGCATCTTAATTCTATTGTATGATGTGGTTAAGAATTTATTTCCCAGGAATTTTTGCATAGAAATACATGCAAAGTGTGTAGTATTTCTTTGTCAATCAAACAGTTAAGTGGATAAACATGTTTAGTGACATGTAAAATAAGCTAGAGATTTCAGCTTAGAACAACAAGTTAAGGATTGCATGAAATGCTCAAAATTTATTGGCTTAGCGAATTATTTTTCTAAAGTGGTTCTCAATAGAAAAAGATGTTTTGTGCGCACTATAGAAAATGTAGTATTCCAGTAGTTTTATAGCGGATTATCTCAAATTTACTAAATTGTCCCTTAAAAAGTTTGCCCACTCAGCTCTTCAATTATTACACATGGTTTGTTTTTCCAATGAAAATTCTAAACCAAACAAGTTAAAAATAACAAATAAATTTTACCAAACAGTTACTGTTTAATGTTTCAAACCGAAGTATCCAGATAATACAATTCTTCACAAATTACCAGATTTACTTGATTTTTTTTTTTCATCAAAAAATAAAATTTTACGTTGTTAATTAAGAGTGTTGATTTTTTTTAAATTCGTAGGCATTTTTTTTAGCTCAACATATGCTTTAAGGAAACATATTTTACTTTTCTTTCATTTTCTGTGTTGACAAGACCAACTAAAACAAAAAGCAGCTTAATCGACAACGAGAAAATTTCATTAGAATCAGCTAAAAAAATTAGATAGTGAACAAGTTTCTCCTAATAGGTAAAGTACTTTTCTGAGAACAACTTCATTTGTTCCCTCCATTCAGACAGAGTATAAGAGGAAATTCAGTGCCTGTTTTAATTCAATTTATCGCGGAACTATTTTTATGCCACGTGAGAGAAGGTAGAGTAGGTAAAGGTTTCAAACTACACTTGTGTGGTAATTCTTCGAGTGAGATATTGCAGCTAAACAGTAAAGAGTATGATTAAATAAGTTTGATGAGTTTTGTTCAATAAGGCTTAACAGATATAGCTAAAACAAGTGCAAAAAAAGTATTTAATATTTTGTTCAGTTAGAAGGCTTTGTTTAATCCTTAAAAAGTATTAATAAAAATTGAAAATAAATGAAAATAATTAAATTAAAAATTATCATATTAAGTTTTTCGTCTCCGAGACACGTTTAAAAAAAACTTAGTGTCATGGCTTATAGACATACACCAAGCAATGAAGCAACAGAGTAAGTAACTCAGTTTTATTTCTCTTACCAACCTTTTACCTAAATGTAATGATATAAAGAATATTTTTAAAGTAATGACAGCCATTTATAGACTTTTTAAATAATAGTTAATCAATTAGTTTTACAACTCACGAACTAACCGTTTTGTTTGTGTCGTACAGATTTATATCCTTGAACAGAAGAACTTGAAATTTTGAATAAATATGAGAATAAATATGCAGAAAATTTTCTATTTCTCTTAAAAACTGAAACTTCTTTTAACTTCAGTTATTTGGTGTAAATTTCACCTCCAATCATCTCATCACCTTCAGATCAGTTGATTTCTAAACTTTTTCAAATATGCCTAAAAGTAAACTTCTTCGAAGGCTAAAAATTTACTCTTTCTCCTTTTTTCACTAAATAACTCCTCAAAAGTGAAATTGCAACACTAAAGAATAATGCATGTAGCGTCATGCAAATTTCAGGTGCGATATAGTAGCGTAGATATGCAAATGATTGCAAGCATCTGATCATGTGGTACTCAAATTCGGAGTATAAAGAACAGCAACTTCCCTTTCTCATAAACAGTATTTGATGTTTTGCGCAGCATTTGCGACTTATTCGATATTTTTCAAATTTAATTTCAGGAGAATCTTGCCTTGATTTAAAAATTTTTGAGTATATATAGCTACATATTTAAGTAATTACATTCACGAATACTACAAAAGTAATAGAATGAAAAGTTATTATGGAATACGCTCAATAGCTTAATTTCACATATTTTTTGAATGCAGAATGACAAGAGATTACTCATCGCTAAGTGGCACGATTCTTCCTTTTCCAATCCTGCTGTAGCTCCAATCAGGAAGTTTGGGGGGGGGGAGCGGCGGAGGGATCTGAATATAACCATCCTTCGGAAACTGCCATCAAACAAGCACACGACTTCCAGATTCATAGATTTAGCGAATATCTGCGCCGAAAACAAACTTAAAAAAATCAGACGGTCCAATTAAAAACCACAACTTATGGCCCGACCTGTAACTAGATTAAAAAATATAAGGAACGGCCCCTTCTTTCAGAATTTATTAAAAATAGTATGTAAAATACGGTATAATGAATTTTACACTAAAAATAATTATTAACGAAAAATTGCAATTTTAACCATAAATTTATGCTTAATTCAAAAAGCTATAAGGCCGCAAAGCTGAGCAAACAACAATAACAAAAATAAAAAATAAAAAAATAAATGAATACTGTGAGCACAATTTTTTATCGTTTACAAAATTGAAATATTTGTATTCTGATTCCAAGCTATGATAAATCGCTAAAAAAAAATATTGTAATTGCAGTGAAGGATGTTAAAATGAAACACAGATTTTTGACAATGGATTGACTTTTAGGCCTGTCTTAGTAACTTCTAGTCCGTAAAAATATACAAAAAATTTTGCTATGCGGATATTTACCAAAATATATGTACACAGAGACATTTAAGAATTTCAAACAGATAAGAACAACAAGTTAAATATTTTTTGCTTAGAATTGCGGGCAGAAATAAAAATAAATATCCCTTTTCCCATTTTTAAAGACCGTTTCCCTTGTTTGCTGATATCATGAAGTTTTCAATTTCTTCCCTAAAGTTAAAAAATATAAAATAGAGAAAGAAATGAAAATAAATAAACTTTCTTGCTGACGCAGTTTTTGGAAAAGTGAAGAATGAATGTAGTCACACCATTTATCTGGCTAAACAGCCGTAACGCACAAAATGTAAAAAGATAAAAAAGGAACTAAGTCACGTCATGCTTTAACTGCTGCATCATAAATTTCACGACATTAAAATTTTCTTTTAAAAAATGTCAATACAGTTATTGTTAAGTAACTGATGAAGCATACATTAAAAAATATGGTCATAATTTTTCGTATAGTTACTATTTTCCTAACATATTTTATGATTTTCGGAACACACATGTAGAAGAAAATCAGTATTGTTTCATTTGAATAGCTTTCATTGGGCTTTTTGTACATTTATACTATGGCTAATGCTTTAGTAATCCTATATGTTTAAGTCTGCAATTCATTTACTACTACCACTAAGTAAAAAACATGACTTATTGTACCTAAAAACATTATTAATACTTTCTTTTAATTTTTGTAGATAAAAAAAATATCTGAAAAAAATATTCTAAAAAGAAGTTTACTGTGACCATATTTTAAATTATTCTTTTGTTCCTAATAATATAAATTCAAGTATGCGAACTTTTCAAAATATATCCGTTTACAAAATTCTAGCTATTGCACTTATCGATAGAGATTTTAGGTTTGTGTTATTTTTTTAAACATTTCAGTTGTTTGGTTTTTTAATCAGCTCTCTTTTATGATTGTTTTTTAATTTTTGTAAGTTGCATACGAATTTCAATATCTATTTCATAATTCAACAAACCTACAAAAATTTATTTAAAATTTTTGTTTTGCACTATCGGAACTTACTTAACAGTGTGAGAAAACTTCGTGTTTGACGAAAACTAAAACTTATTGAAATAGAACTAATGTTTTCTGTCAGATTTACTCATTTGTAGTCGAAAATGTTTTTAATATTCAAACGAACTTAAAAGATTTTGTTTTTGTGTTATATCATTTTAGGTTTCGTAACAAGCATAATTTATTTACTCTTTTTTTTTAAGACAGAATTGAGATGGAGGAAGGGGGGGCGTTATCCCCAAACTACATACATGGTGACACATATGCTTTCCAGATCGTTATAAATAAATGATCTGGTAGTTTGCCTTTCCGATAACCTTTAATGCACATTTTTATAGGCTCTTACTATGCAATACTGACGTGTAGGTGAATGTTCCATACAAGAGATCGGCTATAAAAGACACTGTAAGACACTTGGGGAATATTAGGATCATTAAATTATGGATTATTGAATTCTCATTTATTGGCGTGAGTGTATTGCAATTGAAACTTTATTTTAAAACCAAACATCGAGTAATAATTGAAATAATCGAGTTATTGAATGCTTCAACCGAAGTTTCCTTCAAAACAAACTGATGCAAATATTCTTAAGATTTTTAATAACTCTTCTAAATTTAAGTATTTTTAAAGTTATAAATTTAAAGTCAGTTTCTAATTTAAACTCTTTTATATTTATTCTTTTATATTTATATTTTGATACTTATAAAATAATGTGTCTCACACACACACACACACAAAACGTATTACCTGATTCATGGTTTTATGGTAACAAAGTCATCACTCTACCATGATGGTTGAGAGTTTAAATCATTCCAAGATTTACGACCAGCGTAAGGGAGTAACATGAGGGCAATAATAGGCCAAGCTCGTCAGTTATGGGATAACTACCAGAATAAACCTTAAAAGCTTGAATTTTAAACAAGCTGGCTGCTAATCTACGACAGCAAGCTGAATTTACTTTATCAGTTTTGTGAATAACTAATAATTATTTCGAAAAACACGCAGTTGAAAAGAAATTTGTGAAAATTTCATTATTCACGACACGAATCATTTATTATTAAAACTATATTTTATATGTGAAATTTGATTTGTATTTTAAGACAGTAGTGAAAGACCGGTATGAAATTTGAAACACGGATGCACAGTGTTTGAGGAAGGCAAGTGATATCAGGAAGTAAGGGATACTTTTCGCGAAAGTTTTATGATGGTTTGGGATGTTCATTAACAAAGAATAACTATAAATCATCTGTCATTTTTTGGTTTTGCACTGTCTCATACCAAAAGAATTTTATATCTTCCTCGGAGACGCTTCGCTTTGTCACGTTGGATTGGTAACATGGAAGATGCGAAAAGTGTACACCAGCCTTAAGGCTCTTCTTTATAAGATATAGCTTGCCAAAATTCATGTTTCAATCACCAAATCAATATCATAGTCTTCTAGGCTCTGACCTATTAAGATAGATTATAATCCAACACTCTGCAACAGGAAACAAAGGCAAAGGCCTCCTATTAAAATTTTTTCAGGATAGTAATGTGCTTCCCCTCTCTTAAGGAAAAAGATGAGACGAAGAAATCATTAAAAATATGAGCAGAATCGTAGAAGATAATATAGCAGAAACTGAGGAGGAGTAGAAAACAATTTTTCATAGGGGAAAGAATGATTCAGACGTGTCGAGACTAAATGACAGAGTTACGAGTGACAGCTATATGACCTTAAAGATTGCGGTTCGACTAATAGCTGCGGGATATTGAAGACTGAGCTACTGCTGACAAGACCTCCAATGCCAAGATGAGCAGATGAAGTGTAAAGGAACCCAACAAATTCAACCAGTTAGAAGGATGATTACTTCTGTAAAAGATGACTTAAGCCCGTTTTTACTTTAAGGTGAGATAAATTGGTTGAGTTCTGCATCCGATGAGACGAAGAAATCATTAAAAAAGGTGAGCAGGATCGTAGAAGATAAAATAGCCAGAACTGGGGAGGCTTTAAAAAGAATTTCTCATAAGGGAAAGAATGATCCTGACGACTCCAGACTAAATGACCGAGTTACGACTGACAGCTCTGTGACCTTGAAGATTACGGTAAGACTAATAGCTGTGTGTCTTTGAAGATTGTGGTATTTTGTTATTTAATATACAGTACAACAAACGTATTATGTGATATTTTAAATAATATTGTTTCAGCTTTGATACCGCGATGTTGGAATTAATTAAAGTACAAGAGGTACTCCAGGGCAGGTTGTTGCGGATCATAAATTATACGAATTGAGGTTAAATTTTCCTATAAATTAAATTCCCACTTGAACTCCAACATTTATTAATAACTACACTTCTGTGCGTTCCTGACTATTTTCTTAGTAATTAGAGAAACATGCTTGTTCTTTCTTGAACTGTGTAGAGTTTGATTCTTATTTTTATATTTTAAAATAACATTGTTTCTATGATATTCTTTATTAATCCACTGTTAAAAAAACACACAGAAAAAGTTATATTCTACATGAGGTAAGTTCGTGTTTTAATGACATTTTACATGTTTGCATAATAGTACTCTCAACAGGTAATTTTTTTTTTTCTCTCATCGAAGAGGAAGTTACCAAGTTCTTGTACTGTGATGTTACGTTTAAATTATCAACTCCATTTCTTTTAAATTAAGTTTTTCCTTCGGAGTTATAATTGTTTTAAACGAAGCATCTGGCTTTATAATCAGCTCTTACCAGGTATTCGTAAATCAATAACTTTTGAATCCAGTTAAACTAATAAGACATTACTTTTAACACTTCTCCAGCAATGTTTTTCTTGTAGACAGTTTCATCGTAAAAATACAGCTCACCGGCTTAAACATTTTCATATGAGATTTCTTTTTAAGTCCTTCGGGAATTCTCCGTTATTTTTTCAGTTTAGGCATGTCACATTGTTTTCACTTCTTAATGAAATAATTATTAGTTGAAGATAAGCTTTTTTTCCCACCACTCTTACTTCTTGGAAATTTAATTAGATCCTTGAAGTACTCGCTGTCATACGCAGGAGGAAATTCTTTATCTCATACGTAAATGATTTCGATGTATCTCTTTCAAAAATAATGGTGAAACATAATCTTGTTTTAGAACGCTTTTTTTAAGTTTAAAAAAGTGAGTAAATGTTCCATTCACGGAATTATAAGTGAGATTTTTTTTCAATTAAAATGCTTAATTTATGCTTTGAAGAAATTCTTTACAAATTTGAAGTTTTTACCCACGTACAAGTCTCTTCACTTCACCACGAAAAAAAAATAATTTTTTAATTTGTGGAATTGAAATAATTAACAGCTGTCTATTACAGGATATTATTCTATTTCTTCATTTTTATTTTTGTTCTTATGCGTGTTATGTGAAAAAATAGACTTGGGTAATGGGTAATCATCTGAAGTCTTTTTCATTTTTATGTTGCTATTATCAAATGATTATGTAATGATGTTGAGAGTGAAAAGCGGAAATAGTTCGGAAATAGTGAAGTCTCTGACGCAGCATGAAGTAAGGAAAGTTAGTGAAAATATACTGGCAAATCCGGATGAATGATTCCTGAAGTTAAATTATTAAAAAATGATAATGACATTTCGCTGAATTCCGAAACTAAGCACTGAAAGAATTTTTCGTGGCTTTTGTGAATTATGATTTTTGTGTTTCTGCTGAGCGTTTTGAAAAGTTTTTAAAAATATCCCTTTTTTCTGTCTGTCCGTCCTCTAATTTTCTCGAATCACAAAGATTGCTAATAAATGTATACATTCTATCGCACTACTACGTACCCATTTGAACAACGGTATAGACACCATTAATAGAATTATATTAGAACATACGCTCTACAAATACATTCTACTCTATGGTCAGTCATTATTTAAAGAGTTTCTTTAGTGACAATAATCAATTTCAAGCTAAACAGAATTAATATATGTTATTGTTGTTTAGAAAATCGTGCTCTCTCTTAATTTTTTGTACGTAGCATTTAGTGTATAGAACTCTTAAATTCTAACACACTATCGTCAATGGTCGGGTATTTGATCAAAGTGCGGTTCAGAGATATTAATTGGTTTCATGCTCAATAATACTAGCATATACCGTATATCCCGGCGTATAACACGCATCAGTAAATTGAAGATATGTCTTACGATAGTAATTATCTTTTGTAATGAAATGAATTTTTGTAATGTTCATTTATGATTTTTTTATATTAACCATTTTATATTCGGTATATAACACGCAGGAGAAAAAATGAAGTAATTTTTGTAGTTGAAAGTTCGTGTTATACACCGAGATATACGGTATATAGAGGTCTATGGCAGCATTTACTCAGTAAAGAAGATGTACATAACGTTTGAATCTATTTTACATAATTCCACAAAACTACGTTAATAACGGTATAGCTTACTGAGAATTTATTTATGTGTGCAAAAAACAAAATTTCGTAAACCAGTTCTATATTTGTTAATACTTGCTTTTTGCGAGATACTACGGAATCCTAACACACTATCGTCAATGGTCGGGTATTTGATCAAAGTGCGGTTCAGAGATATTAATTGGTTTCATGCTCAATAATACTAGCATATACCGTATATCCCGGCGTATAACACGCATCAGTAAATTGAAGATATGTCTTACGATAGTAATTATCTTTTGTAATGAAATGAATTTTTGTAATGTTCATTTATGATTTTTTTATATTAACCATTTTATATTCGGTATATAACACGCAGGAGAAAAAATGAAGTAATTTTTGTAGTTGAAAGTTCGTGTTATACACCGAGATATACGGTATATAGAGGTCTATGGCAGCATTTACTCAGTAAAGAAGATGTACATAACGTTTGAATCTATTTTACATAATTCCACAAAACTACGTTAATAACGGTATAGCTTACTGAGAATTTATTTATGTGTGCAAAAAACAAAATTTCGTAAACCAGTTCTATATTTGTTAATACTTGCTTTTTGCGAGATACTACGGAATCCTAACATAACGGTTGTAATTTAGTGATCAATATCTGGGCGAGTAATTAACCAATTTATGTGCAACAGAATGTAAATGTAAATAAGATCTCGTGTAACATTAATTTTATCGTAAGTGATAATAGCTCGGAATAGCAGATCAGTCAGAAAATATGAACAATATGTCTTGCGTTTTAACGGGCATGATTGAAGCATGGCAAAATAATAATTATAATAGTATAAGTAATATTATGAGTAAAAAAAAAAGCTGTAAGAGAATATTTTATAATTGATGCATTAAACATTATTTATTTTCCTTGCATGGCTTGAAATGGATTCCATGTTAAAAGTATCTCTGAAAAGTTATTGAATATGTTATTCATTGATTATTTATTTCCTTCTTTTTCTCAGTGTGTATGGCTTTCTCTTTTATGGGGTGAAAACCGCTTTTCCGCAGGCTATAAAATAAATATGAAACATTTTTTGTTACATAATTAATTTTTCTAAGATAAAAACTATAAATTCCTTCAAAAGAAAAACTGACCTGGAGGTATATCATTTTATGTATAATTCATTGATTTTCAGCATGACTTTTTTAACAAAGAAGAATGCCTTTTATTTAAGTTTGCCCAAAGATTTTCTTAAAAATTTTCTCTGGGAAAATGCTTCTAAAAAAAGTTTCTATCTCTTATTGAAAAGTACATTTTTTATTTGTTTAATAGGCTTTATGCAATACATTCCGTTTTGTAAATTTAATACACTTAAAAATATCCATTCTTTGTAATTACTTTGAAGTTATAACTTTGCGATATTTCAAGAAGACTAAATTATTCAGCGCTTGCATGTTTTTACGATAAGAATTTACAAGTTAGATTATATTTAAAGATGCTTTGTAAATGATGAAACATACATACGAATATAAGCAAAACAAAATCTTTATTTTCATTAGAAGCAGTTTAAAAAAAAAAAAAAAAAACCAACACAAAAGCAAGTTGAGCAAATGCAAGAACAGTTATATATAAAGAATCAAGGGGAAATGAAACATTACGTTATGGATAGAAAAACAGCAAAAATAACGGGATATTAGCAAAGAATATTAAAATTAGGTGAAAAGATTATGATAAGTAAAACTACAAGTAAGAAAGAAAGTTTAAAGTAAAATGTAAAGTTGTAAATAAACTCTAAAAGTAGCACGAATACATTACAAAATAAATGATGTAATTAATTGCTATAATTAATTAATTTTATTTTATTATACACAAATAACAAATAAAAGTATTACAGAAAAAAAATACAGAAAGTATGTAGCTGATTCCTAGAATAAAGAGAAAAAGAAGATACTTACTAATCATGCTTTAAGCTGTGCATTATGTAATGAAAGAAAAACAGTGAGATACTTAAATGAATCTTGCCATGAAATATATCTTTCATGCTGTGTTAACTAAAATTTAAGATTTTTTGGTCTGAATTGTTGTTCAATAACATTAAGCATGAATATAATGAGCATCTCTAAAGATCTCAATAGAATTCGAACTTAGGTTTAATGCATATTTAATTCAAACTCCGTTGTGTTAAGGGGGAAGGGTGCGCAAAATGGGGTAAAGGTTATTCTGGCTAATAACTGTGACAAGTAGAAATAAATAAGTAATATTTATTTCGGTTTTACAATCTCAGTTGTTATTCTGAAGTTTTGAAACTTGAAATACCCTGCACATTTTGGGACTTGTATCTTAATATATCCAAAGCTGCAAACTGCCTCCTTTCGTCCTACGGGATAGGGAAAAATGGGGTACAAACACAGTTCATAAAGTGCAGAGTTAGCATGTAAACTTATCATCATCCTTGTCAAAACCAGCGCACAAATCATGAGCCCATTTGTTACATACACTGCACTTGATACGCCCTTAAGCTTGTGCTGATGTTGCTGTATATCCTACAGTACAAACATGTAACATCCATATCATCTGGATCACTGTCTCGCGATGTGTCGTCTGATGGTAGATTAGCAACGCAATGTCGTTTAGCTTGTGAACTGTCCGACATCCGACATTTTGGCCCTTTTTTCTTATATCCTTTCTTCGCCAATTATAGGTCCAGACAAGGTTTTCTCAACAGTTTTCTAGCACCCCATTTCACCTGACCTAGAAATACACCGTTTTGCCTTAGAAGCAATCACTCAAAAGAACTATGCCTAACTAACAAATCCCACTGGATGTACTACTTTTTCATGCAATTTACTTATGAAACATCACTTTTAGCAAGTGTAACTGTCACGTTAGTATCTGCATGCGAACATAAAAAAATATATTCTACCATTACACTTAGTGTAATGAAAAATGTAATAAATCTTAGGAGCTGACTTGTATGACTCTGCAAGGAGTATCTCACGTTGAAATAAAAAATAGACACGTTATGTTTAACGTAAGAGATGGCAGTACTTTATAAACGGGAAAACCAAAAACCCCATTTTGCGCCCTACCATCAAACTTTGACAACTATTCCCCTAATGTACAAAGTTGACTGTTTGGAACTGCGTGTTCTTCATTAAATATTACTTTATTATGATGGTGAACTATTTAAAATAATTATATATGCAACACAAAATACAAGATTAATTTATTTCTCATGAGCGCACAATTTCTAAAGAAGTTTAATGATATTAGAAAACATATAATTCACCCTGTTATTCTAACACAATGTAACATTAAAGTTAGAGATAGTATTTATGGAACAAAATGTTATCATGAGATAAGCTCATACCTTTCATGTCTAAGGATGATATAGTTATTACAAGAAAAGCAATTTATCATAGGTTTTCTGTGAAATAAATGTCTGGAGTTAGTGCGGCCAATCATTGCTTATCGATGTTCAATAAAGCTAAATTAATGGGCATAGAATGCACATATATCTCAGTTATTTATGGAGAAAAACACTTAACATTTTTTTCCGCATTTCAATGAATTAATTTAATTAAGATATCATTGTTGGAGAAGTGTATCAACGGATTAAAATTTGTTTCAACTAATAGAAAAATAGTTAATATTTCAAGACTTAAAATTTGTTTCAATTAAAAGTAGAGTTAATATTTGTTTCAACTAAAGGAAAATAGTTCTGCAACAAAATATATTGCTTTCTTTTATTTGAATTTTGTAGTAAAAATGCACTTCGAACATAGATCATGAAATGTATTCAAAAAAGCGAATTATTTTTACTCGCACATTGTGGTGTAGTTACCTGCAACTACAACCAAAAAGTAACTTTGCATCACAGCACGTTATGCTGTTAATTACAAATATTTTACATTACAGCATATGGGTAAGTGTAATGCATTTAAAAAAATGTATTGGAACTCTTAATATAGCTCATTAAAAGGACTATGAATGCTTCTGTTCTCAAATTTCAAATAGAAGCAATTTGATGTAAGCATGGAAAGTATGCAGGAGAAAAGTAGAGAAAATGGTAAAGCCTTTAAGTTGACGAAATCGGTGTTTCAGAACATCAGATAGCATTACCTGTTAAGTCATTATGAAAACTTTAGTACTGGCCTATTAAGTCAGTCACAAGTAATATATATTGAGACTGTTTTGTGAGTAGTGGCGACTCAAATGTACTTCATTAATCTAAGATTTTTAAATTTTGAGCTACACAGCGACAGGAATTACAGGACTAAGGTAATTTATTTTTCCCCTTCTATTAAATGTTTTCAAAATACAACTCGTAATATAAATCTCATGTTTAGTATAGTTTATTTACGATAAACTTGGATAGTGATAAACAAGTTTAATGGGAAAATGTGATGTGGGGTAACATGATGAGTTTGGCATTCTGTCCAATATCATGGTATATCAATGCTTCAAGTGCAAACATGGACACATGCTCGATGTTCAAGCTGGGATGATAATGAAATGAAAGACCGACCCAGAAAATGTGATTTTGTTTTTGACATTCATTTCTATTATTATTATTATTATTATTATTATTATTATAGGAAATCTGTCACTCTATATTTTGTATTCATTGTACCTTTTTCACTAATCATCAACGTAAAATTGTTTCTCTTCATTTTCCAAAATAAACCTTTGCATCTTTATTACTTTTCGAACATGTACCATGTAAGGAAATTGCTCTAATAATGAAAAAATAAGATTTTGATGTACTGACACGTTTTGAGATCTTCTGAATTCATTTATGCTATTCTTACGAGATGCATGTATACATGCGTGTGTGTGTGTTTGTGTGAGTGAACGCGATAGTTCCTAAACTGTGAATTCGATTGAGCTCAAACTTGATCAAAACCCCCCGTTACATGACGGGTATTGATTTTGGTGTGTACAGGACACAGTTTTTTTTTACAGAGTTGCAAAAATGAATTCTTTTACATTATGGCCTACGGATGGAAATACGTGAAAGGACGCTATCATCTAATTGGTGCATTCGATTGAGGTCAAATTGAGTATGTATATTAAATGTCATAGTCAAAGGAGCTGTATAGATTTTGGTGTGTATAGATATGATAGTTTGTTCATAGTGCTGTAAAAATTATTCTTATACTTGAAGATTATAAATGAAATATATAGACGCATATTATTTAAATTGTGCGTCTAAACGATGTATTTGGATAAGTTTAAATTGGGTATGTATATTATAAGTCACCGACACACTAACTGTATAGATTTTTGTATGTGTACAGCTTATAGATTTTGTACAGGGATATACTAAAAGGAGTTTTAATACATTATGGCTACAGACGCAAAATCTTCAAAGTGAGTTAGCGACGATATGGTTTTTTCGATTGAGCTCAAATGATCGAATTACAGTATGATCTCAAATTTCGATTAAACTCATACTGTAGGATACTGTCTTTGTAGATTTTAATGTCTATAGGATTTAACACTTTTTTACGAGAGTACAAAAAGTATTCTTATACGTTGCGATCAATGCACTCAAATTATCTGAAGTGCACTAGCATCTGAACACTGCGTCCAATTGAGTTGAATCAAATTTATTTAAATGTTTGGTAAAGATCAAGTGTTCGGAAAGTCAAGTGGAGCCACTCCAACTTCTTTATATTGCTATCTATCGGTTTTATATTGTTATCTATTCGTTATCTTACTCCCCACTTTAGTCACCTTCCCTCATCAATTGTGTAAGATGACGAAAATTACTTCTTTTTTTGGGAAGAAATACTTTGACATCTTCGAAGAGGAAATGAAGTCGTCCCTTTTTTTTCTTTTTTTGGGTTAAACACAAAAGTTGAAAGCAGTCTCAAGCTCTGTCTTAAATGTAAATTTCAGTCTTTTAAACCGTTTTCTTAATACAGGAAAAACATTTGAAGCTTTATTTTGTATCTTACTGCACTTTTCCCTAATATATGAGTTTCATTTGAAACAGAACAAATGTCATTAGATCGACTTTCAGCAATTACTGCTCATTGATCGTAATATTTTGCAATTACTACACACAGCATTTTTCATAGAAAACATGTAACAGTAAATTTTAATACCATCCAAACATAGCATCCCAGTATAGATGGAAAGATAGGCGGGAAATAAATACACAGAAAGACAAAATGAAACCAGAAACGCTTTTTCAGAAACTCTATGAGATATTAAAAAGGCATCCTAGCTTTTTACTTAATTCGTTTACAGAGCTTGATTAAACGTGCAGATGTATAGTAAAATAATGTACTAATGTATAACCGTCAAATAATATATATTTTACAGAATATTTCTGTAGATAACAAGAAATATCACTTTATAATAAGCTCAGACTGAGTGCATTAAATCAACTTAATTGCATAAAACATTGCATCTGAATATTCAAAACCCTCCCAGAACAATTGTTCACAACATTTTCAAAGCACCGTAATCTTAAAATCGATTGTGACTTTATTACATCTTATCTCTATGCAGGTTTTCTCTGCATCGTTAATTTCAATCTTTTCCCAGATGAAATTTTATCTATTTATCTTAATATTTCTTGCATTTATGCACTCTCCAGAGAGTCTATTTAATGGCAAAACTTTACCTCTTGTATATTAGAGAAGTTGATATTAGGCTGAATTCTCTAACGTATTCACGCAGTTTTCTGTTAGCGATCAGGAAAGACTAAAAGATAAACCAACGACAATGATATACTTCACATCTTGTTTCCATGAAGTTAGTCTCTGAATTGTACGTGGTTACAAGTCGCGTAATTATTTATTCCCTGATAGCCTGGCAACATCGTATTTCTCCTATTATCTGCCCATAAATGTATCTATAAACCCTCAGTACCTCTTCTTTCTTCTCTCCTACAATATTATCGATGTTAAACGTTGTTCTTTTACGTTAGTATTTTAAAAAAAGTAAATTTAATTAGGAATTGATTAGTTTATGCACATCGTGTCGTTGCTTGTCATTATTATGAGAATTTTTACGGAGCCGATTATGTTTTATCTAAATCTAGCTTATTTCATGTTATATACGAGCATAGCCGGGTTAACCATTTAGCACGCGGTGGTCACGTCCTAAAACCACCCAATTCCAGCGATATCACTGCCAGTCAAAAAAGAACAAAAAGTTGTTAATCGGCTCTCTTATCCAGGTGTTTTTCTTCATCTATTTGAAAATATTCGCGCTTCAAAGAGTTAAAGAGTTGCTTCCGTCACCTGGCCCACCAGCACTTAGTTAGGGGACTGTGATGGAAAAATTGTGGCCTCCAGCTTTCTGTCCTCGATGAAACGCTTTGCATCTTGAACCATGACGTCAGCGTAGCACTGCTCCGGGAGTGGACTCCGGCCGTGGCACTGCAAGTCCAGACAGAACACCTAAAAAAAGGTAACGACAGTCATCATTAACTGCCTTGTATCATTTTTTCAGTTTTGGCTGGTTTCTGGAGAGTGATAGCCGAATTTCTGACATCAGTTTAATAAAACACCGATAACTTCATTTAATCTAACCTAACTTAATAAGTAATTCGATATTTGCGTGAAAATGATTAGCAAGTTCAACTAAAGAAAAGTACCCTCAGTAGCCGCACGTGAATTTTAGTAATTCTTTGTTGATGGAGTTTCGGTTACTTTGACAGTAACACTTTTGGACACTTTTTGAAAATTCTATTTTTTTCTCCGTTTCTTAATTTGAGCTTAAAATATAATTAAAATATGTTTATCATGCAAAATATAGTGACAAAGAGGATAAGTTTTATTTAACATTTATGTTATTTTATGCAAGTTTTCCAGTTAAGGGGATCCTTTCGGTCCACCTTCCCCTATTTAAAAATGAGACATTTTTGTTAAAAAATGCTTTATTATGACTGTTTGGAAAAACTTGTTTGTTTAATTCTTTAAAGACATTTCCCCTTCTATTTAATGCCATCATCTGAATAATTCACTTTGAAAATAAAAAGATTTGCATGACTGAGCTTCTAATTTCGATAATTTTAATGTCTTTATATGCACTATTTTTAATATTGTTATCAAATTCTTCTTCCTTATGCTATGGCACGAAAAATAAATTTAGGTGAACAATTTTTTTTTCCATCGTATTTGTTTGAGGTAGATGTTTTTCCTTAGTTTGTGGATGCAGACCGGTAATTATTTATTCCGTGGCAGCTTGGGAATATTTTATCTTCTGCAGGATCTCTACAGCTGCTCTCATCCGTCTTACCCTAATTACTAGCGTTACTTTTTCCATGCTTTGAAGGAAGAAAAGTCACATTTCTCATAAGGAAATTATTCTAAAAAGATTTTAGCGTGATTATTTTTAATTTTTAATACGCTGAACTTAATTTTTAATTGCTACATGATACATGATTTTAAATTACGCTGAAAATAAAGATTTTGTTTTTAAGTTCGTAACGATGAGAGTTAAGCAAGAATAGAATCTTAATTTTGAATTTGAAGAAAGACGATGGAGATATTTTAATAGTAGATAAAGATCCGCTTCTCGTATCTTACAATGGGAGCGTAGTTGTTTATTTGAAAGAACTTTAATACGAACTTTTTGGATACAGAAGTAATGTTTTCAGTTTTCAGAACCCGAAATTCGAGTAGACATATGATAAATATGAAAATATTTACGATTGCTTAAAATCGTTGTCAGTACAGTCAGACTTCGTTAGTAAGTCACCTGGATAAGACACCATTCTGCATATTACACCATCTTTCATAAATCCCGACTTTTTTAATACACCTTTTCACACTTTGTTCTCCCCTTATTGCGTAGCTACTTTTCAAAAACTGCGTTTAAGACTCCGTTTAACTCGGTCCTATTTCTTTTTAAAGTTTATCTACCAAATTTTTGTTGAGTACGGCTCTCAGCATTTTTCCTTACAAAGATTCTTGCCTTATTAACAAATTTTAGGAATCCATTTAGGATGTTTCTTCTTTTCGACTTCCTGTACGATGGCAGAAAATATGACAAATTGTACAGTTAAACAATAAGTACTACCTACCGTCTTTACTTATAATTTCTTTAATTTATCATCCATTTACTCAATTTAAATTCTTATTCTACCAATTAATATAAATTATTAATTAACCGTAAGGACCGAGTTAAGATTATTACAGTCACACTTATTATATAAACATTTAGAATTTCGTGTCGCCTTTAATATAAACTCCGCTTAATAAGTCATTTTTATGTGGCTCCCGAGAGTGATGTACTAATGAGATTTGATTGTATTTATACATTTAAATATAACGCATTTTGAAATAGTTACATTCTATAAGTTACTAGTCTGATATTAATTTCTATCTCACTCCATGAGTAAGCATGCGGCTTAAAGGTATATTGTGGTCAAACTACCCTTCGTATGTGAGGCATAATGTTACATAGAATGTATTTGGAATTATTGCCTAGAACAAACATGGTTTGAGTCAATGGCGAAATGTAAAGATACTCTCTGCAAATGTTAATTTACGAGTATACATGATTACAAAAGAACTAATCAAGAGTTTCAAGAGATTTGCATTTCGAACTTTTCATTCAAATAGAAAGGACAAAACACGTCTGTAATTGAGATGTTTAGAGATTAGTGTGTAAATTCCACGAAACCAGCACATTCTTTTCTACTTCCTTTGCTATAAATGCAAGTAAATAAATGGTCTTAATGTCAAATTTGGAGAAAAGGATTGAGAATAACAAGAAGTTTAATTCCAATGCGTTAAGGTCTACAGGTATGAATTGTTTGGCATTTTGTGATGTTATCGTTATGATTATAATAATAATAATAATGCATTTTTAAATTAAATTGAAACACATAAAATTTCAGTAAGTTTCTAATTACCAGATAAGTCTAAGCCTAAAATTGCTATTTGTTACATTTTAAAACAAAAAGATGTGTAGATTTTTTTCTTTCAAGAAAAGTGTGAAAATAAAGAGAAGCCGATCCTTTACCCTACTTGCAGAGTAAATTTAAAACATGTCCTGAAATCAATTTTTATTCATTCGCAAATGTTGCATTTTACATTAAACACTTTATGGACATCTCTTTTTTTCTTCTTCTTTGAAATAGAGTGTAAATTAGGCATATGAAAAGAACGTTTGGCCTCTTAACCACACCCAATAGTTTTCAAATTTTTAAAAATTCTCTCTAATCCAACACCTATGTTAATAACTCATGTACATCCCGTATTTTGTATTATTAGCTTCAGTAGTTTTGGATAGGCGAAGCATTGACTTACCAAATAATAAAATTGCTTACCAGTCCTTCTAACATTTCTAAGGAAAGAAAATTACTACGGATTAAACAAGCATCATTCCAGGACATTTCAAATTTAATTTTGACTTCAGTTACTTGCCTGTCTGCTGTTCCTTTAACATTCAAGAAATTATATAACTATCAATTACGTGAGCAAGCTTTGTGAAAATCGTGTACGTTGTATTCATACCTCTTTTACAGAGAAAAAATATTCAAATAGGCATGCCAATATGGAAAATTATGAACAGAATGCGTTAGTAACGTTATAACATTTATTCTGCGGTAACATGCAAAAATGAGACATAGTTTGGATAGTGTTTTATAATCTGTGCGTTGAGCATAATTTTAATTCCCGTGGAAAACTGAAACTAAAATATCATCCATTTAACAATAAACTTAAAATTCTGTTTCATAAGAAACGAAAAACACTAATATTTTCCCCACCAATAATCAAACATTTGCATATTTTTATAAAATAAAATTCAAATTAGTTCTTTTACTTGCGCATACAAAACAATTGCCTAAGGATTTAAATGAATGCGTAAATTAAATTACTGAAACAAAGCAGCTTCTTTAATATTCACTTGCAAAATCATTGTTCCTTGTTTAAGGGGCTTTTATTCAATTTTGTTTCAATATGATGCTCCGCGTGAAGAATTCATTTGTCAGACCGATATACACTTCTAGTCGATTAGTAAATATAGCCGTTAAGATAAATGTATCAGGTGGCAAATACGAGGCGGTGATTGATTATTGTTTTGGGCCATATCTCACTGTCGGCAGATGATATTGATTGTAAACTTATAGTTAGGAACTATCCGCGGGGAAAAGCTCAGTTGTTTCTCCTTCTTTGAAATTTAAACTTGTTTTTATCGATTTGTGGAAAGAAGGTGGATATCAATACTTATTGCATGTTTTTAAACATTTTTCAAGGTGGATAATGTGTTTTTGATTTCATTTTACTGTACGTCTGTCCGTGATATAGAACTAACAAATGTGTTTAAATTGCAGCGAAATTTTGTCGTCTGCCACGTTTTTTGGTTGATTATAGTATTTTTACTATTGAAAGCGATGGACGTAACTTATCGCGCTTTTATAGATTATAGTTCTTTTACTCATCCGGAATATATGACAGGTGATGCAAAATGGATGTTACATCGATTATTTCTTAAATTTAAGGTGACCGAAACATACTTTCAATTAGAAAAGTTTGTCAAATTTAGAGTAGCTTTCAGGTATGGCAATTTTTTTATAAGAAAATGAATCTATGTAAATAAAATTAGACATTTATCTGCACTTGGAGTTCAAAAGTTTTGAGATTTCAATCCGTTTCAAGCAGCTGGGAATCCAGTACGAGCATAAAAAAATATTTGTCTGTCGTTCTGTCGGTGATACTTTTTATGTTCGCGTATAATGTAAAAATGACTGAATCGAATGCAATAAAATTCGGTGACGTGATAGGTGGTCTCTCACCTTAAACAAAAGGCTTCTAATTAAAAAAAATGTTGCTAAGATTTTGAGATTTTATGAAAATCGTTTCAAACTGCGTACATTTGTGTTCGCGCTTCACAGAAAAATGACTGATGAGAATGAAATGAAATTAGGTGACATGATAAGTGGTCACTCAACTTAAACTACAGGCATCTAATCTTTAAAGTTTGATTAGATTTTAAGATTTTGCGAAAATCGTTTCAAAATGCGTAAACTTTTGTTCGAGTATTACGTAATAACGACTAAATCGAATGAAATGAAATTTGTGGCATGATAGCTGGTTACTCAACTTAAATTATAGGCTTCGAATTTTTTAAAAATTTCAATTAGATTTTGCGGTAATTGATTTGAATTGATAAATTTTTGTGCTCGAATCACATAGTTACGACTGAAGCGAATGAAATGAAATTTCATGACATGATAGGTGGCCCCTCAACTCAAACGTTAGATTTCAAATTTTTAAAATATGTTTATTAGATTTTGAGATTTTGTTAAAATTTATTCAAATTGTGAAAATATTTGTCGATTATGTATAAACCACTGAAGCGAATTAAATAAAATTTAGTATCATCACAGGTGGTCACTTAAGCTAGAGGCGTCAGAGCACTTTAATAATTTTTTTTTTTTTTTAGATTTTGAGATTTTGTGAAAACTGAATACGTGTTAGTTCCATTCCTGAGAAACAGCAATGGAAATTCAATAAAATATGGAATTATGTTAGATGCAAGTTAATTTAAGCTCTACATGCCCAAACTGTTTTATATATTTGAAAGATTTTGGGATTTTGTGAAAATCTTATAATAGCTTTTTCGCGCATCCTTTAAAATGGTTTAAGAGAATACAATGGAGTTTAGCAACATGATCCGAAACGACTAAAATAAAAAAACGTCGGACTTTTTTGAAAAATTTGAATAAATTTAAAACTTTTTTTAAATTGTCTATTTGCTTCCTTAGATTTTGTGAAAATTGCGCAATTTTTTTTGAGGCATAGTGTTAAAAATCTGCAATGAATCAAACAAAATTTAATTACATGTTATTAATGACCGCTTGACTTGAAAAGCTCATTAATCCAGAATAAAACTTTAATTATTAAAATTAAAAAAATTCTAATGTCAATATTTTTCTCATCACTTTGTTACACTCTGACTTGTAATCTTTTAACGATACACAGAGTTTATAATTTTGCTGACTATACTATTTCCAATATTCTAATTCCATTCTTGGCAATACTACAAGTCTGACGAAAATTCAGGCTTTTTAGAAATTTGCATTACTTACTAACGCACCAACGACTGGTGCTGCAGCTAATACATAATTAGAATATAAAATATAATTTGTATGCTATAATTTTTTTGGGGGCTACATTATGTTAACAGATGAGTCCAGATTTGCCTTACAACCTGATGATGAGCGTGTAAGGGTCTGGAGGGAACAAGTCAGATGCAATCGACCTTAGAACATCATTGAACATAAAGCATTCCGTGATGGAAGCATTATGGTCTGAGCAGGGATTTCATTGGGATATCGCACCGACTTGCACATCTAGAGTCGAGGTTCTGTGACGGCTGTACGCTATAGCGATTGAGTCCTATACCCCACTGTGAAATTGTACGCTGCAGCAGTTGCTCTTTCTTTGTTTTAATGGACAGTTATGCGCGTCCCCATACAGCTGCCATCGTTGACGGCTTTCTAGAGAGTGAGGGAATTGCCTGAATGGAGAGTCCGGCTTACTCGCGAGACCTTAAGCCAATGGAAAATCTTTGGGATGCCCTCGGCCGTGCTATATGCAGAAGTTGCCCACCTCCAGTCACTCTTAGAGATTTAGAAACTGCCCTACAGGAGGAATGGCGATTATTGGACTTTGTGGCGGCTGATCGCCTAGTAACAAGCATTATCACGTACTGTACATTTGTATGAAAGTGAGGAGTGCTCATATAACCTAATAATGTCGGTTTTAATTGTTTGTTTTGCATTTAAATATCATTTTGAAAATGACATAAATGTGACGTCATTTTTATAATCTATGAAAATTCAATATTTTTTCCATCTGTGTTTGTAATTCTTTGTTATGTTCCATGAATAAGCACAGAGCTACTTACATGCAGTATTTCGTGCCAATCAAAGCAGTACTTGTCCATTTTTTTCGCATTTTACCGCTCCGTGCTTAACTTTCGATAGTGACTGTATTAGAGATAACTATCAATAAATAGAAAAGAGATAAGTAGACAATTTAACTTATGTTAAAAAGTGAATTATATACAGACTGCGCCAATATTTTAGCTGGGCGACGAGTAGTGCCTTTCCAACAAAAAGTAAAATATTTATCCAAAATTAGGCACAAAGTAACACTTTGGAACAGAGCATCTAGATGGTTTTAATAAAAAAAGATGAAATTGGAAATTAATCGAAAAAAAAATTAAGGAAATCTGAAATAATTTCAAATTTTAAGTATGCACTAAAGTGTTATATATTAAAAACGTATCATAATCGATGCGTCCTCCCTATTTTCTTTCCTTATTTCATTAAGCTGGAAAGTGCATCATTATTCATGAGTGTGCTGTATTTTCTCCCTTGTTTAATAAAACACATGCTTGGAATCGAAATCTATCTTAAAATTGCCTACTAAATCTGTTTTACAATGTTCGCAAGCATAAGCATATACAAATAGTACTGTTTGGAAGGGGCATCATAATCCATGAGTGTGCCGTGTTTGTCTTTCTTGGGTTGATTTCTACTTTAATGACCCGACTCTCCAAGGTTGCGATAATTTAACATATGCAGTTACCACTACGAATTTTTGTATTTATGTGGCAATCGCAATTCTGAATTAAAATGGTGATTTGGAACCATTTAAAATGGTAATTTCTTCGCTTTAGTTTTCACCTAGTTCTTTTGGGAGCGCTAAAACTTGTCCATAAATCCTAGAGATCCATGACCGCTGACTTAAAGCATTTTCAACGGTTTTCGGAAGGTAAAAATCTCGTCCAATGATAGCGTTTCAAGGGTCGCACAGAAATTACGAAAGAATATAATTTTTTGAGCTCTATCAAAAAATGTGTACATTCAAATTCATGTATAGTCCCTAGTGATCTTTGTTTAAATATACAAACTTTGTTTAAAAATACTTTGCTAATATACTTTGTTTAAAAACGTTTTATCATGAAAGGGTTAAGTTTGGCACATCGCCTCATTAGTGCACTAGTCACGTTTTACTAATCAGGATTTTTTTGTAAGGGGATCGTATACAACTTTTAAAAGTGTGACTTTTAGAAAATTAATGAGTGTAGTTTTTTCTTAACGTAGACTTCCTTCCTACCTTATTTTGAACATTTTTTTCAATTTCCATTTCCTACTTATCTTTAATAGATAAATAATTAAAGCGTCTTATCAAGTTTTTGGGACACTCTGTTTAATATGTGTCTAAGGGGTTAAAAAAACAAAAAACAAAACATGTCTTTGAGTGAAATAATTACCGAGATATTTAATGGATGACTGACAACTGGATGAAAAAGACGACTTAGGGCGAGATTCAAGTGAAACGCGCGCGATCGAGTTCGAATCGGACGTTTGTCAGTCCCCAGTTCCCAGTTCAGTCCCTAGAATGCTTCCAATGAACAAACCTATCGTGCTGTCACGTGATCAAAACATGATTGTTTTGTTTCAGTTGAATAAGAAACATTGATTATATTTTGAAGTTTTCCCTGTTCGACGCGGAAAACGTTCGAATTGTGTTTCACTTGAATCTCGCCCTTAAACCACTTTTATGCTGCGTTTGCGCCAGTTTCCAGGGGAAAAAATCTTTCCTTTAGGTAAGGCGACCATATTTTCGAACGTAGAGTTGAGGACATGTCCCCATTTCTGAAACAAAAGGGGGGGGGGACATTTTATAATAAATGAAATAATTAAAAATAATCTAATTAAAAAACAATGTAATAATTAAAAATTGTCCTCAATTAATTGCTTCTTTACATTTTGAAGACAAATCGCAAAAGCAAAAAAAAACAGAAATTGGGGACTGACCTCGAAAGTTGAGGACGTATGGTCACCCTACTAAAGTAAGGGACAAAGTTGATAAAAGTTAAATGATGATCACTTTGTTGGAAAATGGCAACTTAACGTTTTCAAACTCGTTATATCGACGGGTTTAGTTTCACTTGAACTAATCGAGTACTGGATTATGAAATTATCGATAGTTTATTCTTTTAGGGGTCGTCCACTAATTACGTCACGATTCCAGAATACTAATTTCAAAGTATACCAGAGAATGTCAGAGAAAATGTTGTGGTTGAACTTTCTGTAGAATTTGCTAATCATGCATTACAGGAAAATTCTAGTTAAAATAGGAATTATACAGGAGTGAAATGTAGCTGTCGAATGAACGTCAGTTGAAAATTTATTTTAGTTTTCTCACTTTTGAGACATCTCCTTACTATTTGGCGACAAATACTAACCTTCTTGGGCACAGAGCAAAATTTTTCCAAAAATGTGTGATAGGGAACGGGGAACCATATAAACACTGGCCTCCAAAAGTTAAGGAAAAACTGTTTTTTTGCGCCTAATTTGCAAATAAATGAACGTAGAAACACCAAATTTGGATGACATGCGCACAAAACAGTTATGTATTGACTACAACATAGAAGTTTAAATAAGAGAAACGCAAAAATGCTTTACAACAACAAAAAAAGCAATCTCACTGGAAAAGTCCATTTTTAGAAAAAGTAATGTATCACAGTTTTATGTGGTAAAATGTCACAGAAACATAACAAAAATGAGTTTTAATAAGGGATATGTCCACCTCTAGCTTCAATGAACTGGCGACATCGACTGTCTATGCTGTCAATTATGTTGACGGTTACGAAATGTCGAAACCAAACAAAACCAAATCGAAACCAAATGTCGAAACAAAAAGCGAAAACCAAATACGGAGTAAGCTTTGTTCCAGCTCTCCTAAAGACCTTGGAGATGGACTTAAAGCAGCAGCATGTCTGCTAAGATAGTCCCAAAGATGCTCCAAATCAAGACCAACAAAATATTCCTACAGCTGGATGAGGTCGGGCATTATCATCCATCAGAATGAAACCATCGCCAATTGCACCGGCATATGGGCGGACATATTGATCATGGAACTCATCCCGATATTTCAAGCCAGAGTTTCTCCCTGGAGAACATGCAGGTCAGTGTGACTACCGAGTAAGAAACCTTCCTTAACCACACATTATTCTACCACCTCGGTAACTGTGCCTTTCAGCAGTGTTGGATTGATGTTGTCTCGTGCTTTCTTCCCAACAATCAGCAGACGTCCTGAATTGCTCTCCAGTCGCTCTTCGGCTGTAAAGAGTACAGAAGCCCATCGCTGTCTGGTCCAAGAAACGTGTATTCTTGCCCATGGTAAGCGGGCCCTTCTCTGTCGTCCGTTGAGGGGACACACACAACTGGTCGCCTTGCATAGAGATCTGCATTGTGAAAACGCTTTCGCTCAGTACTAGCGGATATTCTTCTCCCTGATGCTACAGAGCGATCTGGAGCAAGTTGCGGATCAGAAATGCTTCTTCTCCTTCGGGCCGTAAGAGCTGTAAAACGGTTTTCTGCAGATGTTGTAACTCGAGGTCGGCCTGTAACATGTGTTCTGGACGCAGAAGCTTCGGTTTGATATTGATTCCAGAGGCGGTTGACCACACTGCGAGACACATTAAGACGCCTAGCTGCATCAGCCTGTTACAACCCCATTTCCATCGATCCGCCCGCCTGCCACCCTAACGAATTGGGCAAGCGGCTTCTCTGAGACATTGCGGGATTGAACAAGTTCAACCTGGATTCAGTGAGAGGGGATTAAATCAACCCCTCCCCAGGGACGGCCCAAGGGGGGTGGTGCGAATGTAGGCGATCGCCTAAGGCCCCGCGCTTATAGAGGCCCCGCTCCTGAGCCATTTTATTGCTATCGCATAAGACATGATAGAGTAGAGGCCCCGCTCTTGCGCTTCGCCTGGGGTCCCGCGCGCCCCTCGGGCCGCCTCTGCCCTCTCCCTCGTTTTCTTATGTTCTTGAATTTGTCGTGAAATGAATAAAAATTTATGTTTTTTCTATATCAATAGATGCTAAAAGGGTTAACATGTTTGTTTCCAACGGAAAACGATGCACGCATATTTAATGATATTTTACAGCGTCACACAAAGGAATACTAACACGCTAAAGCGTATTGTCGACAGCTTTTTGAAGTGAGTCACTATGATGTTATTGCTTATTCAATGGTAGCTACTTCATGCTTGCATGCTTGTCTACGGTAACGCCAGCATTTATAAGATTCAATTAAGTACTTTATGCCTTTATAACATATTAGCAGAACAAGACGTATGTTCTGCACAGGCTGCCCAGGCTACGAAGGGGCCTCATCAAAAGTATGAAATTCGCCAACTGGACTCTAGTTCCTGGTCTGCTTCGCCTGCTTGAATTGGCATTGTCTGGACACACATCCTTTTATGAAAATTTATACCAGGTAACAGTAATTCCTAAAAATTAAAATGCAATTAAAATGTTAAAGAAATATTTAAGAGTGGAACATTTCATTGTGTGACACAACATTTATTTTTATGTTCGCACATTTAATAAAGTGTATATATGATTTATTTTTCTTTTCATTTATATAAAATAGTTAGTGTAAATGCCCCAAGCAGTTGCAGAGAAATAAATTATGTAATATATTTTCTATTTTTTCTGGATTGTAACGCCAAAATAACTCATGTTCAAAATGATACAATAAATCTTTGCGTACTAGGTTTATCATTTCTCAAAGACAGTTTTACAATCTCACCTGACTAGAAATACAGATATATCTACACAGCAGTTGACTCCTTTCTATACCCAATTGAATTATTATCCTTGGGAAATCACGTTTGTCAAAATTTCTTTATAATAGATTATTTAATGTAAACATGTACCTTAAAATAAAGGAAAATTGTAATAGCTTGTTTTAGAGTTTAATAAACTATTTGTTTTTTCAAACAATATTAAATTTGAATGTTTGTTTTTGTAGGCATTATTAGGATAAATTGTTTGTGTTTGCCTTTATTATCAGATTAAACTTTTTGTTCTTGCGAGGTATTAGATTTTTCACATATTGTTCTGCTTAATAATACTCATTTTGAAATTTCACTTTAATAAATAACATTTATTAAAGTGAACAATTAACAATTAGAATATATGTGTACACTGACTGACAAATACTTTATGAATAGTTAAACACCAGTAGATGCGAATTATACAAAAAATGTGGTTTAGATCCTCAGGAACAAAAATTCTTCTTTCTTCCTCATTACTCCTGGCTTAGTAGAAACGTGTGAAAGACTTTCAGGAATTCAGGCCGTGCATGCGGCTGCATAGAGTGATAAATTATCTGGTGGGAGTTCCGCAGATTTTATGTTACTGGACACGTAAATGATTAAACATTTACAATGAAGACATCTTCCAGAAGGCTTTTTTTCGACTACATTGAAAAAAAAATGATTACGGTACAACGTGTGGGTAAACGTAACACCAACGCGTTGTGATGTTGGCGTTACCTTTATCCACATGTTGTGCTGTGGATATACAACACGTTGTGATGGTGGCGTTACGTTTATCCCATGTTCTGTAGTGGATTTACAACGTATAGTGATATCTTATTTTACAGCACAACGTGTGGGTAAAAGTAACGCCAACATTTTGTGATATAGACTGTGCTAGCTGCTATACAATCATTGCCTAGTACCAATGGCAATGATTGTATAGCAGCTAGCACACTCTGCATCACATGTTGGCGTTACGTTTACCCACACGTTGTGCTGTAAAATAACATATCACTGTACCTTGTAAATTCACTACAGAACACGTGGATATACGTTACGCCACAATTGGCTTATCGATGGCTTATCGAGATTGGCTTATCAATGTCATTACGTCATTTTCGAGTGGATTTAAAACACAAAGTGCTGTCTTTTACAGCAATATGTGTGGTAAAATTACAGGTAATTCTTGCAGTGCGTTCCATCCTTAAGAAGACAAACATATCTCTTAAGAAGTAGAACTACCCTCTATACGGCATGTGTAGAGAACGTATAATGTTATGGTGAAAGAGAAAAAAAGCTATTGAATGCATACATTCTCAGTAAATATTATTATTCCCACAGTAGTTTGGTTTATGAGTTATTTCTCAAAAATACCAGCAAATGTTGACCTTTCACTAAGCACTAAAGGTGAATCTCAAATAAAAATATTTTTATTATGTCAGTGGAAAAATGAAACATTCTAATACATATGGAGCTGGAAAAAGTTTATGCTAGTGAAAACCTTTTTTTGAAATTTTTACTCATACAAGTAATTTCAATTACACATTTTATAAGTACTAACTTCAAGATCTTAAAAAAAGACTATAAAAATATCTGTGTCAAATGTGAGGCACAATGACCAAGGTGCACTATTTTTCTAATACTTGGTATGATATACGTCAAAATAAGAGTATGCCCGATTTTTACCGACATTATTGGTATGGGATCTTATTCACTAGAAAATGTTGATAGCGGTGTTTTACTGTAACACAAATGCTTTACTTTTCAACTGCTTGAGAATAACAGTTTTGAAAATTTGAGTTTAGTATCAAAAAATAACTTATTCCTGTACAATTTGTGAATGGTGTGAGGTAATAAAAGATCACAAATTCTGCAATGCCCTTGAAAAAATTTACAAATCTGATAATTCTGACAAAATTGGTAATATGAGTAACGCAGTTTGCCTGAAGCATGGTTTAAGTGCCTGAAGAGATGGTTTAAGTGCTAATTTTGTTTAAATACACCTTTGTATGTATAAATGAAATTCTTTTTTCCCTTCATATAGCAAGTATTATTTCTTTTCAAAAAAGAGAACCGATTAATTTGATAGGGACACACATAAAGTGCCCCTATCGAAAAAAAAAAAAAAAAACGGAATTATCGATATATGGATAACAAAACAAAGTAAAAAGAATTATGGATATTTGGTGACAAATCGCCAAAAATGTCCACCCTCGGCAATTTTTGACATTCTACTATTACAGCTGATACTGGCAACCCTTTCGGATATAGTTTAAAATATGGGGTTTTTTTCGAATTTTTAAAATAGCGATATCATCACAATATGACGAAATATTTATAGGATCAGTCCCGAAGAAATGCCTTCTAATAAGAAAATATTAAAATCGGTTACCGTGGTGAAAAACTATCACTGAACATACATACATACATACATATATGCATTCAACATACATAATTAAAAAAATCTGGCGAATTCATAACCTCCGCCTTTTTGAACTCATTAAAATTATTAAAAAGAAAATGAATCAAAAATAATATAAAAATAAAATTTTAATTGGAAACACAAAATATTGTAAAGTAATTTGGATATCGGATATAAAAGTATGGAATAAGAAAAAAATACTTTAAGATTTTTGTAATTTATCCAATTTTTCTCCAAAATGTTTTAGGGGTATCCTAGTGAATTGAAAATCATTTTATAAATTAAAGTGAGGCTAAAGAAATCTTTTAAATTATGTTTCCCAAATATTACCTCAAAGTCAAGAAAAAAAATGAGGCGCATAAGCTTTTATACCCACATCTTTCCTTCAAAATTTCAATCAAACTTATCTCGCATGCACTTTTTTAATTGGATTATTTTTTTATTTTTAATGATTAGCAAATATGGTACTTGTTCCAGAAAGTTAGCAGGAAGTAATGGTATTATGAGGTTTCATACTATAAAAAAATAAAAGTTGGAAGTATTTTATGAAAAATTAAATTCAAAATTTTTAATGCAAGTAAGCAGGATAAAAATTAAAATAGCCGACATTTTAAACTAAATCTTAGATGACTATGACATAAGATAAAATATTTAAAAAAAGTTATACCTGAATTAAAAACTAAATTTTTGGATTTTTCCCATCATATAATATTTTAGTTTCAAATTTGTTAGAGTTTTAATTAATGTCTCATATTATCATTTAATCTAAAAAAAATCAAATAGACTTTAGATCAATAACAATAAAATAATGAATCCATCACTGCAAAAATCTCAGCATTTTACATAGAAATGAAAAAAAAAAAAAGCTGCTGACAGACAAGGAGATAACAGAAATAAAACAGTTCCATTCTTACTCAATGGATGATACAATTTATACTAGAACTATTGTTTCAATAGATGCATCTGTCTGTTCAAGCACTTAATATACAGAGTATCTAGTGTTAACGGTGCCCAATCACTATTTACTAAACCGTTTGTCAGAGACACATAGTTTCAATTGCAAAAATTCTTTAAATTGTATAATCTATTGCAATGTAAGTCAATAAATCATTTCCTATAAAAATTACGATAGTTAAATTTTTATAGTCCCGTGGTCCTATCCGTTATATTTAGAAAATATTTGTTAGATAATTTCATGCAAAATTAAAAAAATTTCGCCGTTTTACCACCAAAATTCTCCGAGTTATGAAGCAACAAACATTTCATGTCACTTTTCCACGATTACAAATGTCTCGCTACTGTAAAAAGGGACCACATAAGTATTGAAATTTTAAATCATAGGTTTCATCTTTATTTTCCGGCATGGTGCCGAGAAAGAAGCATAACTAATCTTAGAATACTAATCTTTAAGCAGAGGGTTACAATCAGGTTCTATAAAAAATATATCCGGGGTCAGACTTGCTAAATCGTATATGTGTAGCCTGAACTGGGGCGTAGCCAAGGGGGGGGGTTAGGGGGTCATAACCCCCCCCTATCAAGAATTTTTTGCCATACAAAATGTATATTCTTCACTCCCTTATCACACACATGTATGCATATGTGTGAGTTGCAGTAGTCGTAACCCCCCTCCCCCATAAAAAATTTCTGGCTACGCCCCTGAGCATGAAGATGTCTGACACAGAGTATGCCATGCAAAATACAGGAAAAATTTTCTACACAGGTGTATATTTGCATGGCAGCCGAAGGAAGCTACTTTGAGAAAATGTTACGCTAACAGGATTTGTAATATTATTTTAAGTTTCGAAAATGCATATTATGGTATTTTAAAATGTTTCATTTTCTATTTTAATGTTTATTGAAGTGTTTTATTCTCTTTTTTATTTATTTAACACAAGTTCATTAAAAAAAACTCTTTAAAATCTTTTATAAGTATTTATTTTAAACTCTTTTATCAGTATAAACTATATTTTAATGTGAATTTATTGGGTGCACATAATTAAACGTTAATCTTCTTAACTGCAGTCTATATTCATAAAATAGTCAATGAAATGACTAATAAATATTACAAGGCTCAAAACCACTTACAAATTACTTTTTCTCAAATTCATTCTGTGTAAAACTTCTATTTCGCAGCTCGAAGAGTGCCCTAACTTTAAGCAGCTGTAACTCCGTGAATTTCGGTCGTAGAAGGACAATTATTTTTATTGTGCATGAAACTGTTTAAAGAAAAAATTTCTAAATACAACTGATAGAATCGGGGGATCGTATAAAAGTTTAAATTTCGTAATTTTTATAGGAATAAATTTATTGAATTTGATTGTTTCTGATATAAAACATGTATTTTTGCAATTGAGATTATGTGTCTCTGCCTACATTGTATATGGCCGTAGCCCTATAATATGCCGGTATAAAGAACGCTTAAGTGCATGATTTTGGTTTTGAATTTAAAAAAATCGTTTTTAATGTAGCAATAGGTTATACGTAAAAAATAAATAACAAAAATCCAGGTAATAATATTGAGTAGCATTGAAAATAGGTTATTTGTGGACATTTGGTAACATACATTATTTCCCAAAACTCTGTCATATATCCAGTAAAATTTTCAAATGCGACATCAACCATCGTTATCTTACCTGAAAACATTTTTTTTTTTCAATTATATAAATTACTACTTTCTAGGAAACTCGAAAGTAGAAAATATCTCTCCAAGTAACACACTGAGCTTAATCTCCTCCACCCCGTTCGAAAATTAAAAAAAAATATTACCTACCAAAAGTAATGTCAAGTTTTTTTTCTTTCACGCATGATTTATTGTCTATGGCTTTTGAATAAAATTAGGTGGAATTGCAATGTAGACAATTGGCAACAGTATGCATTTAAGGGTTAAAATTTTAACCTACTCGCTCGTCTGTTGCGAGGAATTTACATACGATGCATTCTTTTTAACAATCGCTATTCGCTATGACTAGTAGCATAAAAATACGAGATTAATAATGCTCCAATAAATAGTTTTTCTCTTCTCTTCCGTCACGGGGAAACTTTAAAAGTACTAAAAAAAAATCATTTTCTCTTTGATTCGAGAGTATCGACTGTTTCATTTGGAATGGTAGTTTCCATTGATAATTACATTCTTAATGGTCTTGCAAGATATAGGAGAAACATACTGAGATAATTTCCTTTCCTTGCAGCTGTCGTTCCTAATGCTTGAAATGAAAAACGGCAGCATTTAAAGTGTCTTTCTCATAAAATTCGAGTTCAGTTTTTAATGGTAAAGAGCAATTAATTATTTAACGGTTAATAGGGTTTCGCTAGATATATTTATACACTGGTCCCACGACAGCGGAAGGGGATCGAAGTTTATTTTCTGCTTGAACTGAGAAAAATGCGAGAGTAGATTTATTCCTAATGCAAAAGGTAGCTCTCAATGCTACATAGTTTTTTTGGAAATTTTGAGAGCTCTCCGATGAAATGTGTTGAAATTGCATTGTGAGGAAGTAAGTTGTAACGGGAAATATTAAAGTATGTTTAGTTTTATTAAATTTGATAATTTAACTTTTTGAATGGGTATTTTAAATATTGTTTTTCCTGAAGTACAATACATAGTAAGTAAAAAATAATATTTTAAAAGTATGTTCGATAGAATGGATTTAAATAATTCCTGAGTGCTTTTCTTCATTTCGCATCCTTTATTTGAAAAGGAATGGGTAATTATCATAAGAATGTTTTAAAATACTTGTATATTTTATAATTTTTAATGAACTGTCTACATTAAAAATATGTTTAGTCAGTGTTAATTTTGTACAGTAGCTGTAGGTACCTCTGAAGGACGTTGTGATGTACAAGGGTCGTTTGGAAAGTAAGTTTCTCATCTTAATAAAAAGTAACAAAACATTCATAATACTAGAAAAAATTACGGCAATCTTTCAGCGACTTCTCAACATAAGGATAATCTGAACTGTAACATTTGTCATACTGTGCGATAAGTTCATGTAGACCAGCGTCATAGAAGGCTGCCACCTGAGAGAAGAGCCAGAATGTCACAGTTGTTAGCAGTCATTGTCAGTGGATAAGTGATGCCCGGACAGACATTTCTTCAAGTACAAGTCACTAGAAGCAAGATCGGAACTATATAGTTACCATCCACGCTACAGTACCCAACCTCACTTTTCCACTGACTAAGACTGCAAGCAACTTTGACACTCTGTCTCCTTTCTGCAGACTTCTATGACACTGAGCTAAAAAAACTTATCCAACGGTGTGACCGGTGTTACAGTTAAGATTATTCCTATGTTGAGAAATAACTGAAATATGGCTGTATCTTTTACAATACATTTTTATAGATGATAGCGTTTTGTTCCTTTTTAATACAATGAGAAATTAATTTTTGGATGATTCTCCTATGAGAGCATCTCTTGTTTTCTATTCTAAGGTTCTGTAGTATTAACTACATGTTTATTCTGATAATATGTGATGAACACAGACCGTAGAGTTCTTGAAGGGTTAATATGTACAGTCTAATTATAGATACACATGCAGCTAAGGCACACATTAAGACTCGAGATCTCAACGGATTTTCTTGCAGTTTATGAAGTGAACTTTTATATAGGTGTTTTATATCCTTTATGAAACAAGGACCAAAATAATTGAAGAATCTCCGTTAAGATTTATACACTTGTTCAAGTAAACTGATAAATTTTATTTTCAAACATCACCACATATTCTTTTACTGAAGAGTTTGTTTTGAACTTACCGTAGCAGAGTTTCTCCACATACTCGTGCAATGAAAGAAAAATTGATAAAAAGCAAGAACAATTTTTTTTAAGTACAAGTGAACTGAATGTTCAATTTTTGCTATACTATTATTAATAAAATGTATTACTAAAATTTTCATGAAGTTATAATTATATACAAGGTGTCCCGAAAAGGTGGTAACGGGCTTTAATTCTTTATGTATTAGAGATAATTGGGCAGTGTAAATTGAAAAAAATGTACAAAATAAGGTCGGAAATAAGACTCGTTTCGTTAAGGAATTTCGTTAAATTTCAAAAAGTTACACTTTTTAAATTTGTATACGACTCCCGTACAAAAATATTCCCAGTTAGTAAAATGTGCCCCACAATCTAATGAAGTGGTGTGACAAATTTGAGCCTTTCATCATACATCAGAGATATCTTTAAAGAATGATGATCGGGGACTATACATGATTTTGAATATAAACATTTATTGCTGGAGTGGAAAAAAAGATTTTCTTTCGTAATTTCTGAGCAACCCCTGAAATGCGATCATTTGGCGTGATTTTTTTTTTACATCTCGAGAGCCATGTAAAAGTGGATTAAGTCAGCGTTATATTTAATTTCATATCTGTCACACTTTTTAAGGTATAGTTCTCAAATTTTGTGTATCATCTCATTAGTATATAGGGCCTTTTTACTAATTGGGAATTGTTTTGTAAGGGGATCGTATACAAATTTAAAAAGTGTTACTCTTTGAAAATTAACGAGAGGAATATCTTCTTCCGACCTTATTTTGAACATTTTTTTCAATTTACACTGCTCGATTTTCTCTAATAAATAAATATTTAAAGCCCGTTACCACCTTTTTGGGACACCCTATATATTAGGGGACACCCTATATATTAGGATTTTAAAGAGACATTCCTAGAGTTTTAAAATTCAAAGTTATCATTCTCATTTTTTTAAAACTAGTTTTATAATATCTTATTTCTTAAATTAATTACAAAACTTTCTTTAGTGAATTAACATTTTGAATGAACATCTAAGTATCTTGTAAGTACGAAAATATATGAGAAATTAAGTTTCCTATACTTTGCTTCCACAAAAGTATTCATCTACTGATCCATACACAAAACAGGATAAAACAAAAGAAATTGTTGGAAAACTTTCACAACTGCCAACGGCAGCAGAACTGTTTTATTATTAACTATCTCCCGAAGTGAAATATAGACAGCTTTTTTGTTCAGTATTTTGCGATTAATAACTAATACCATATATCATTTCTATAGCTTCTGTTTATTTAAGAAATATGAAAGATGTTTCTTCTAGCATTGTTTGAGTGTTTTAGGGAAGAGTCCATAAAGAAACAAATGTGTGGAGATTAATTTCTCATTTTTCTTAAATTTTTAAGTATAATAGATAAAAGTTACAAACTACCAGGGCTATTCTGAAAATCTTTGCCCCTATTTTTTTTATGAGCCAAAGTAAGGTACATACGGGCAATTACAAATACATGCTAGTCCACGTACTTTACACTATTTTACAACGTAATCTCCACACCATCTAGATATTTGTTTAATTTGAGTTGCCCTGTGGTAGAACTCGTCCGGCTGGCAGTGTAACCACCATCAAACTGATGTATTCGCTCCATCGTTGCACGTGAATCGTCGTCCTGATAGGAACTTCTTCAAAATACTGAAACATTTTTCAATATCCTACAGGCGAGATCCTCTAGTGTTAAACAAGAAGACCCCTAGACGCGAAGTCCATGCTGCATGGTAGTTTGTCCAGATCTCTAGAGATGAGGTCCTAGGAATCTAATCACTAGAGAGCAAGTCACTACAAGCGAGGTCCAGAGTAGAGGTGAGGTCCGCTAGAGCCGAGGTCTAATCATTCATTAGAGGCGAGGCCCGGACTGTATGGCGGTTTGTTCAGTCTGCATGCTGGTGTGACCTAGACATCTTTAGTGAAATGAGCAGAGTTAATTTCCAGCTTCAGTACGGAAATTCTTACTTTTCTTGCATAAAATAATAATAATAATAATAATAATAACAGCATTTTAAACTGCAATTGAGAAATAAAATATAAGGGGTGTAGAAAGTTTACCCTAGGGGGGCTGCACTTTCTTTTAGATATTTTTGCACTTTTTGAAACAAAAATACACATCCCTTTTTTATACAGGATCGAAATTTTACGGCGACAGACGAGGAAGGGAAGGGAGTTCTACACATTCGATCATTCGAGTGAAGAGAAAGGAAAAAAAAAAAGTATGTTTTTAATGTGTTTGAACAATAACTAACAAAGTATTTATTTTGAAGTAAATACAAAACAATCCTATTAACAGCTTCAAAATAAAGCACAGAAATTCAAATAATATAACTTTAATAACAAAATAATAAATATTTATTTTAACCAACATAGTATTATAAATTATTACGAATGTCAAAACAATGAAATTTTCATGGAATATTTTTCTTTTCTGAAATTTATAAATGATTTTATAGATGAAACATCGAAATAACAGTTATGAAAGATTAAATGCGTTAAAAAACTATAATGTCAAAAATTGTTAAGTTAGATGGATAAAAGTATGTTTCAAAACTGCGAAATATTTACACAAGTAGTATACAAGTTTCCCAAAAACAATGACGTCAGATTTTATTCTGTAAGTGTTTATCATAGACAAAATAAATTACAAAGTTTTGTAAAACAAAGTATAGAAGTTTATAATATCGATTAAATTTTTAAGGAGATTCAAGTTAAATAAATGCAACATTTAAATTTTTGCAAAGGCCACATGGAAAAAAATTGCAATTATTACAATGTGCTCTATGTACTAATGAGGCCATTTACAAAATTTCATCCTTTCATGCTAAAATGTCATATAGATATGTTTAAGCAAGTTTGGTGATGGGCTCATACCAATGGCGTTAGAGGCAATACCAATAATAACAGAAGTATTATGTATTTATGCAATGTTTGTTTGCTTTCACAATTAATGGACAACCTCGGAAAGAGGATCCTCCGTCGTGATATTTTTCACTTCAAAAGCCATTGAGAAAATTAAGTCGGCAAATATTTATTTTCATATCTGAGACACTTTTTAGGATAAAATGCTCACATTTTTATATGACCTTACTAGTGCATGAGACACATTTTACCGATTGCACTTTATTTTTACTGGGGTTGTATAAAATTTTAATTTTTGTATTTATTCATAATCCTCTGAAAATTTTAATCAATTTCACGAAATTCTGTACTTTTTAAAATGCAACTTTGTAATATATTATGCAAGTTGCCTACTTTTCCGGGATATAATTAACCATATTTTGTAAAGCAGTAATTATTTTAAAATATTTTTTCGAAATGGTAATCAGCCCACACGTTTAACTTCGGAATTTTCTATAATTTAAGCCAAAAATTACTTATCAAAAAAGGGGTTAATTATATTCCGGAGCAGTTGGCAACTCCGTATTACGTATGTCCATGATTTAAATTAAGGAATAGTAGCAGAGGAAAATGTTTTTGGGACACCCTGTATATTTCTGAGCGCAAAATGAGAATATATTGAGTTTCATATGATATGATCAATGACAAAATAACGGAAATCTTTAATTCGTAAGAACATATAAAAGATGCTCAAGCAAATCAATTGGGTGTGATGTAGTTAAGTGTGATGCATTTTTTTTTTTTTTTTTTTTGATTTTCCTTTACTTATTCTAAATTTAATACTCTTGGCCATTTTTAAACTCCCATCTTTATTCGTAAAGCTATTTAACTGTTTTTTAAATCACTTTGGTTTTAACTTCTACAATATATTTAGCAGTCGTCTTCGGTCAGAGAATTCATTTTTTTTTCATCTCTTCCTACGGGGTTTCAGTAATATTACTTAGGCTACAAATTCTCTTGGCCAATCAGCCTTGTCGAGACTTATATTTAAATTTTGGTAAACATGCATTAAAGCACAACGATCTTTTCAATATTTCAGTCTGGCGATTTATTTTGCGACCGTTTCTTCGTGGGCTCAGTTTTATCACCAGGTTGGCTTTCTGTGTTCTCAGACATTTTTCGTTCTCACTCAAGGTTTTTATCTCGGTCTAAGCGTCATGCAGATTTTTCGCTATGCTGCCAACCACCGTCAAATTAATTCTTTTTAAGTTTCAATAAAACTAGATCGAAGTCTATACTAATTTGCTTTTCATTTTAATGTGCAACGCTCAAGGGTTTTTGCTTATGTAGCGTACGCCACCAATACTTCATCTTTACCGTCCAACGACATTACATTAAGGTATCGAGGTATTTGAGTTACCATTATGTCGGTATGTTAAAGTAACTTGGAGTCAAATTTCTTTTTTTAAATAATAGTTGTTTAATATCTTAGTATTTAAAAAATAAGTATACGAATGAAGTACATATGAAGCTGTTCGAAAAATTTGTAATGTTTTCAACGACTCAACTTGCCCACTGTGCAAAATACGTTAATTAATTTTTGATGTAAAAAAATAAACGAAGAAATGGAACATAGATGATATTTTTAGCAATTAATATAAAATGTGATTGGAAAAAACACTCAAAATACTGGTGTTAAACAATAATGTAAATAAAAAACTTTGTAAAAAACACACATAAGATGTTATAGGTAAGAGGATACGCACGTTTCAACCAAAAATTGTTTTGGCCTTCGTCAGTCCAAGCCCTTCGTTGCAAGCAACACAGGGAACTGTGTTGCTTGCAACGAAGGGCTTGGACTGACGAAGGCCAAAACAATTTTTGGTTGAAACGTGCGTATCCTCTTACCTATAACATCTTATGTGTGTTTTTTACAAAGTTTTTTATTTACGTTATAAAATGTGATTGCTCGTTTGTGTAACTTTTCATTGTTTCTTTATATAAAAACTATAAAAGGTACATAGTTACTATGCAAAGTAATCTGTAACAACAAAAGCAAGAAAAGATACGCGAGAGAAGGAGATCTGGAGGAAATAGAAAATTGTATGAAAATGTTACCCTTGGGATAGTGCTATTTTCTATCATATATTTTTGCCAGAATTTCTGGAGAACATTTTGCGATACCTAGATTATTTTTTTTTTACGTCACGATTCAGAATTTTGCAGCGAAAGTAAAAGAAGTATAACGTTGCACTTTCAATTTATGTATATTTTAAGCGAAAATATATTGAAGTGTAAATATTGATAGTTTGTAAATGTAAGATTTTCTGAAAAATACGAAATTATAAATGGTCTTTAAATTACTGTTTGTAATAAAATAAAAAATAATTTTTCCCTATAAAAGATACTTACAAAAATTTTTAAAAACATTTTTGAAAGTACGACTCTTAATTTTGGAAACTGTTTCTCTAAGCGTTTTCATTGACGTCTAATACAGTGCATAAAGGATTCTACGGCCGGCACATATGCAGCGCAGTAACAAGGATGTACCATGTGACCACTTGACGAGGTAGCCAGCTTGTGACTTCAATCCCACTTTTGGCGTTGAGGAAAATAATCCTTGAGGAGTGTGACTTTCGATCACAGACCCCTAATACAGTAGACATCGCATCCTATAGCGGACATATGTAGCACAGTAACAAGATTGTATCACGTGTCTCTTTCACTACTGTGATAATAATCTTTTAGGCACGCCAAGTTTCCGAATGCACCGTCTACTTTATTAGATATCTATGGTTTGGTTTAATCTAAAAATTTTTGATCGATCGGTGGAATAATTAAAATTTACATTTTACTTGTAAATCTAGAAAGCGTGTTGATAACCATTCAAATTTCATTCATTTTCATAAAAAATATTAGATTTCCACCGAAACTGGTTTGATCTCTCTAATGTAGAGCAGTTTTTCGAGACTTTCATGTTTTTCGAAATGCTATGATAGATCAGAAAAACGTGTACAAGTGTACAAGCAAAATGTGTCCAACATGATACTTTGGACTCTTACATGTGGTATTACCAGGCGATTTCTTCAATGTTCCTGCAACAGACATTGAAATCAGCTTAATATGTAAAGCTGTTGTCAAAACTTCATGTAAAAAGGAAAACATCATCTTGCAGTTAGTGTAGCTGAGGTGCACTTCAGAATGGGTACGTGAGAAGATCCACCGAGAAATGTTAGCCGTTGGGCTCTGTAATGTACCATTCGCTTGTTGCACTTCTGTTTTTTGTTTGTAAAGTATTTTACTGTATGCTGCGAAGCAGTGAAAAATATGCTTGTTTATTCTATTATACACTGCTGGCCATCGTAAATGCAACACCCTGAAGGAAGCATGCAAATAATATGAAATTTACAACATGCATTAGCTGAGGTGAGATATGCAAATGATTAGAATTTCAGCGCAGACGCACATCAAGCGCGCCTGTGGCGCCACCTCAAAGCGCTATTTAAGGCTTGGAGATTTCGACGGTTTCAAGTACAGCAATTGTGTTTTTCTTGCTTTTTTTTTCAAAAAAACGATAAATTATGCCTCGTAGGAAACAACGATCATCTTTTGATCAAGTATCCGAGTTTGACAGAGGAAGGATAGTGGCATACCGAGATTGTGGGTTATCTTTCAGGGAAATCGGTCGTCGTATTGGACGAAACCAAACAACTGTGATGCGGATATGTGATCGTTGGGTGCAGGAGGGTACGACGGACAGACGTGATCGACCGCATCGACCTCAGTGCACCACGTCACGTGATGACAGGCAGATTGTACGCATGGCAGTGACGGACCGCTCAGTCACATCACGAACCATATCACAGCAGATTCAGTCTGTAACGCATCATCCAGTGTCTGCGCGTACCATTCGACGTCGTTTACAGCAGAATGGTCTGTCCGCAAGACGTCCGTTGCTTTGTCTACCTCTGACGCGGAACCACAGACGTCTCCGCCGCCAATGGTGCGATGAAAGAAGGATGTGGACGACAGAATGGAATGAAATTCTCTTTACTGACGAGTCACGCTTCTGTATGCAACACCACGACGGTCGGATTCGAGTCTGGAGACACCGTGGAGAGAGGATGCTGAACAGCTGCATTATGCACCGTCACACTGGTCCTGCACCGGGTATTATGGTATGGGGCGGTATCGGATATCTCTCTCGCACTCCTCTAGTACGCATTGCCGGTACTTTAACCAGCCAGCGCTACATCTCCGAGGTGTTGGAGCCAGTTGTCCTTTCTTACCTTCAGGGCTTGCCAACAGCCATATTTCAGCAGGATAATGCACGGCCACACGTGGCACGCATTGTCCAAGGGTTCTTCGTCAATCACCAGATTGAATTGCTTCCCTGGCCGGCGCGCTCTCCGGATCTTTCGCCGATAGAAAACATGTGGTCCATGGTTGCTCAACGACTGACCCAGAGTTCATCCCCAGCTGTCACACCAGATCAACTTTGGCAACGTGTGGAAGCTGCTTGGTCTGCTGTACCCCAAGAACACATTCAAAGTCTCTTTGAATCAATGCCGAGGCGTGTGGCAGCTGTGATCTCCAACAACGGCGGCTACTCTGGGTACTGATTTTGGCAGGAACCACGCTTCATAGAATGCTGTAAATTTAATCATTTGTTACTTGGTCAACATGTTATCTACACAATAAATTTTGTTGTGATATCTCTTGTTTTTCTTGGTGTTGCAATTTGGGTGGCCAGCAGTGTATTTAAACAGGTGAATAATTTATTGCATGTTACTTCTTCCGAAGCTAATATGTTTTATTAGTGTTTTTAGTAATGAAACTGTGTAGATTATTAGTGCTTTTAAGTTTTTCTAATGTTTTTTGCAATAAAGACTTCTTCTCATTATTGGAACAAACTGAGCTTTATGCGATATATTTTTCTATCTGGTTACCCTTTACAAACCTATAGAGAAATACAATCACAACATTTTTTCTGCAAACAATGTAAATTGAGCTATAGAAACTTTTTGCGAAGATTCAGGTTTCAGGCATTGTTTTTATATATATATTCTACATTAAAAGTAAAGGTCAAAAATTTATGTGAATGTGAGGACTTGGGTTCTAGTCTTTCAGTTTCTTTTTAATGCTTTTATGATTATCTTCGAATCTATTATACCTAATGTAGTTCCATAAGTTCTTTCCATGATCGCTTGCACTACCCCCTCTCGCATTAACACCCAGGAGTCAGATATCTTTCGATAGGGATCGAAGTTCTGACGGAAAACTCATTGAAGGGACAAGTTGCTCTAAAGGAATTCACATTTATCATCGCTGTTGACGTAACTATAAACGACTGGTATTACAGTTAATAGAGCGTTCAGGGAGAAATTGGTAAAGTTCTTTATAATGTAAACATATCCTCAGTTCGACTGGTCATCGAAAATAGTATTGCACTTTTTGACAATTTTTGAAACAACAAATCGAACTTTTAATCATAATAAACTTACTTTTTTTACATAGAGGAATAAAAATAAGTTATTTATAAATCTATTCTGAGTATTTTTTATATTATAAACAAGATAACAAAATCATATCGCCATCTATGACAAAAATAACTAAACCGATTGACTAGCTGTATTTGAAAAGCAAAAACAATAATAAAGGCATGTTAACATGTTACTTCAGCCTTTATGGCCATAAATAAGGCTTTCGTACTGACGGAAATGCTGTTAGCTTCAACAGTGTTACGAAAGCTATAGTGTGTAATGGGCTTAAGCAACACATTCGGCAATGTGAGGTTTTTTCTTTTGGCAAACAAAACAATCTATCTTCTATTAATATTTATCACATAATCAAGTTTTTCTTACTTTATTCGACTGTTTCACAATATTGTTTCTAAATATAGCATGATATTTTATAGATAACGTTATTTTATAGACAAAACATTTTAACAGAGTCGCCAACTGCTCCGAAATATAACTAACCACTTTTTGTTAACAGTAATTTTTTTTAAAAATATTTAGGAATAATAATCAGACCGCTTGTTTAAGTTCGAAATTTTGCGATAATTTAAGCCAAAAATTTCTGTTTTAAAAAAGTGGTTAATTATATTCCGGAGCAGTTAGCAACTCTGTTTTTAATCTACTCATCGTATTTTAAAGACATTCAGGAAAATGTATTTTAAATACATTTAAATTTATTCATTCATTATAAAAATTTAAAATTTAATATGCACATAGAATATAAAATGAAGCTTATATAATAAATATTACTACTCTTTGGATTTAAAAACATATTAGGTATGCTATAAAATATTTTTTCTGAAATTTTGGAAATAACTCGTGTTAATTTATATTAAATCTGCATAACTTATATAAAGAGAAATCACAAGCACCTCAACAAAATTTGCGATTATATGATTTCGAAACATTTATCTGTAAATTACCAATAATAGATTTAAAAAAATATTTATTTTACTCACTATAAATATTTGTTACGGTGAAAAAAAAATATGTAAATTCAACCAGTTAATTCGATTAAATAAATTAAGATAAAAAAAGATAACTTGTATTTAATTGGGGCTGTTATGATTACTGCGGTAAAAACATTTCCCTTTTTATTATAGTTCTGAAAAAAGTCTTGACTAATTTTCTTTTTAAGTGATATTTAGAGCGTATGAAGATTAAAAATCTTAAAATAGCAAAATGAGAAAGAGAGAAAAAAAATGATTAAAAAAACTAAAATAATTACTATTTCGAAACCTTTTTTTGACAGTTAATTGCATTTTTAATTAAAAATATGTTACTGAAAAGCTTGAAATCTAAGTAACATTAGCTTAAATTATAAAATGTACCCAATACCTTTTAATTAAAAATATTTAAATTAGATTTGTTATTTGCAATTAAATTTTCTGCAAAATTACAAAGTAAATTTGCTGTTTTCTTTGCGCGATTTGAGATGTTTGCAATTTTAATCATTTTCTCTTAAAATGATCATCTTCTCTAATGACATCTTTAAATGGTAATTTACGATTTTTCCACTCAATACAAGGCATCTATAGATAGAGTGACTGCCTGTCACCACAAATGTGTTCTGTAAAAAATTGTAAAACTTGACCGATTTAATTATAGAAAAACATTATGTAAAAAGGGAATAGTGTTGCAACCAAAAGAAGTAAGTACTTTTTAGATGAACATCTATAACTATAATTTCAGCAAAACATATTCCAGATGGTGGCCATCTGTATCTCTTATCATGTCAATTTGCAAGATAGTTGAGGATGAATAAGTTCCAAAACCGAGGGGAATGGATTGCTTAAATATTTAGCATATGCTGTAATAAACTGTTATTCAAATCAAGAAAAGTTCTAGAACTGACATGGCTTGCTGAATGTTCCAAGTTACCTAAATTCCAACCATTGTAAAAACTGATATCTGAAGATTGGGTTTTGGGGAAATTTTAGAGTTTCTTGTAAAATGCTCTTTCAGAACTCCGGACTACACTTTGTTTAAAATGAAATTTGAACCGGAATGGTTCTTAATCTTTAGAATCTGGCTGGGACGACAGTCATCCCACGAAATGCTTTCAACCAAAAGCCAGCACCCTGGTTTACTGCTGTCCCAGGGTTCCATCCCTATTCCAACAGGTATACTTTTCTCTCTGGGGAGTTTTAGAAAAGAACATTTCAACGAAAGGGAGAGAAAAATCTAGATTCTGCAAAATATCTTGTCTACTAAATGTTTACAGACTAAATGTTTCATGCAATGGCGTTGGACTGTTTAAAGAACCAGAATGCTTTTTTAGCAACTACACAATCCGTGTAGTATTTAAACAACCATTCTACCACATCACAAGCAAAAGGGTTTGATTCACTTTCTTTATGCCAGATTGGGTGCCAAATCAAAGAACTGTTTCGTGCTAACTTTGGTGAGGATCGTGCAATATCCAAAGCGTTTCCTGATGATTGCCTCTTCGTTCACCAGACATAAATCCCTGCAATTTCTGGTTCCTAAAAGACCATGTTTATCGAGGAGGAATTAGGACTATACCTTAGTTGAAAGCCAGAATTGCACGCTATTTTGCTGTAGTCTCTCGAGAATTTGTTAGCGTTACTATTGAACATGCTATAATGCGCTTTCAAAACGTAATTGATGTCAATAGTGTACACGTTGAGTACATTCTGTAATTGAATAAGTTTTAATGGTTCTGACAGATTTTTTTTTCCTTCTTTAGGCGCCAAAATTCTCCGCGGTGGTCCAAATTTGAATCTTTTTTAATCGCAGAAATCTTTTTCTCATGGTTTGTATAACGAATATACCAAGTTTCTACAAATTCCGAAGAGCAGAAAGGGTTCTACAGAGTTCTGAATAGTGTCACTTTAATTATCAACCGCCCAGTACATATACAGGGTGGTTACAATTGAACTTCCCCTATAGACAGCATCCTGAAGTTGAAACGGGTGAGCCGATTGCCACAAAATTTGTTGCATGGACTGTACAGGAGATGTGTTCAAGGAAGATTTTTGCAAAGATTAGTTCAAAAAATCTCCACTGTGTAGCACTTTGCATGGTGATATCAGCTCAAAAAAATTACCCAAATTAGTTAAAGTTAGTTTAGTGCCGTAAAAATAGGGAGGCATGGCGGGGCGAATGCCCGGGGCCCCCACACGTAGGAGCCTCAAAATCCATACAGCTATTTTCCCAACCTCTTTTTTTTGTTTTTTATAACTTTTCAGATTTGCGCATCTAATATTCTAAACGGATCACCTAGCACTGTTTAAGCAGAAAACAAATAAGCTGCTTACTGCTTACAAAACAGCTAACAGCTCACAAACAGATCCGCTGTATTACGATATGTACTATGTACAGCACATATGTACCAGTTAAATTTATATGCCAGTATTTTTAGAGTCAAAGTTCTTTAACTAATGACCTTGTGTTCCCTTTATTTGTATTCTAGATAAACATGATCTGGGCCTCAAAAAGTCACTCTGAAGCAAACATCCCTTTTGGGGGGCCCCTCTTATTTCTTAAAATTATCATACCACTCAAGTAATTTCAAGCAAAAGGCTCGTTTTTTTCTTTTTGTTGTAATTATTACTTACAAACCTTTTATGCACTTCCAAAGAATGTGCAGATGCATAATCACTGGTGTACACTGACTTCCTGTAAGAGAAGGGAGTATGGAAGTAATGTTATGTTAAAAATGTTCGCGCGCGGACATTATGTTAAAAATGCATGGACAAAGGTCGGGGAAGTTGAATCCCCCACACACTATTTGTGTAAGCCACTGCGCATAGTACAGATATAAAGTTTTCTTCCACCCTTTTCTAGAAAAGGGTACTAGAATAAGTCTAGAGTAACTCAATGCTCGATTCCCCCCCCCCTTTAATGAGGATCTAAATTAGGAATGGCATGGCATGACATACAAAACTCCAAATGTTGAATGGCATGAGCTGCTTTTTCTCACATATATTAAAACTCAAAATTAAACTACTTAAATTGACATTATGTCCTTTAAATTTTTCCCTCTAAAAACCAATGGTCTAAGCCCTTCTTACAAATCTTAAAATTAAACTACTTAAATTGACACTATGTCCTTTAAATTTTCCCCTGTAAAAACAAATGGTCTGATCCCCCTCTTGCAAAATATTTTAATATTTTTTGGCCCTCCTTTTCTTCTACTTGAGTAATAATCAGCGATTTGTACATTCTTTTAAATTCATTATACAAATGATTCAATAATTATTTGTATAAACACTCAACTTGTTGTATAAACACTCAACTAATTGTACTTATATCACGAACACATAAAAGCTATATTGGTGATTTATTAATGCTCTTGTGTTGTCTTGCGTTGTGTTAAGGTAAAGCTACGCAAGAGTTATCTGCTTAGAAGGAGTGCAATGGAGAAAACCGTCCAAAACATCGTCCAAAACATCGAACGGCGGGACAGAACCTTGGACCTTCACATTTCAGCCATCTTACTATGTTGTATGCTGAGTGTTTTATCCACTCGTCCATGGTGGGGCATAATTTATTAAGTTTTTATCAAGTAATATAATTTTGTAATTATTTAAGATAGAGAGAGCATAAAGTTCCATGAGAAAAGGGACGAAGCGTAAGGAAAGTTTTGGGACTAATCTACTTCTAGTCAATGACTTATTTATGACAAGTATATACACTTTTGTCCGTTCTTTGTATAAAATTTCATAAAACAAAGGTTTTTAGTTCTCAAATGGAAAAAAAAGAAGAATAGGGATTGGAAAGTACTTCATGTCATTTAAAAAATAATTCATTCAGAACTGTGGGGATTGCAAAATGAGCATTTTTACTGCGTTCTGAAGTCGCAGTCTGAACCAGACTAAACATTTCTTTTTAGCAGATTTAAACAAAAAAAGCTAGAGTATGTAATGCTTAATCTGTATTTATGTATCAAATATCTCAAGTTTTTGTAGTTTTATAATCATATCAGTTTCCTTTTAAGCAAATGGACTTTTATCAAAACTCAAAGTCTTAAGGAACTATTTGAAATAAAGCACTTATTTTCGTTTCGAGCTCCTTAATGAGCTAATACAAGTATTAGAGGAAAAGAAATTAAAACTTTTCATTTTATCCATTAATGAAAAGTTCTCTCTCAGGATACAAATAAAAAGAAAGATTTTGCGATAATGATCTCTAACAGAAAAGGAGCTAGCAATACTAACATGATTATTTTTAAAAAATATTTTACACTGTATTTAAGTTTCAAATCGATGATAAAAGCAATATGAAATCCGCCAAAAATATAATCATCCACAAATACGCAATTGCTTCAGAAAGTTATTTAATATTTTAAATTATTTATTAATTGATTTAGTAAATACTAAGTACAGTATAGGCAAACACTTTGTGACAGATGCATTTTGCTGAAAACGTAACCTACAAATTCCCTACTCGGATAAAATGTTTTGTTGAATTGAACAAAATTTTTCTGATTCAACAAAAATTTAGTTTGCGCTACTTCAACCGAATAACTTTCTTGGTATCCACAAATAATTTGTTAAATGAAAAAAAAATATTTCGTTGATTCTCAAGTGTAATGATTGTACTTTGCCGTACCAAAACAAAAACAACAACAAAAAAGATGATAGTATAAGTACATAATACTTCTGCTATTACTGGTATTGTAAAGCGCCTCTTCAACTTTGCTTAAACATATCTTTGAATCTTTTCATGATGTAAAGGTGAAATTCTGTACTCACCTAATTAATGTATGAGGCATATTTAACTAACTGGGAAAATGTTTGTACGGAGGCAGTGTAAAAATTGTAATTTTGTATTTATTTACATTTAATCTCCTGAATATTTTAATTGATACCATCTTTTTACGTAACATTGTAATTTACTGTATATGTCTATGATAAATATTTAAGGAATAGGTTGAGACACCCTGAAGATATTTATGATTGCTTACTCTTCATTTAAATGATGGATAAAACATTTAAAGTTGTTTTACAGTGCGTCACAAAATTACAATGCTGATGATGGTTTCAGTTCATATTACTTTAAAAGCATGTTTCTAAAGTTTTTTTTAAAAAATTACACCTTATTAAAACTTACATTTATTTTGATATATGGACATTTATAAGTCAAGTTTTCTTGAGCGATGGGAATATAATAGTCCCCCAATATTCTTTTAAAAGTTTTAGTAGAAGAATTTGAAATTTGAAATATTTGAAAAAAATTTGACTACACTAAGAATAAAGGGGAGTTTAAAAATTCCTTTCTAGTCAACGTCTGGTAGTTTTTATTCATACAACGTCAATTAACATTTTAATTAAAGAAAGAAAAACATAATAAGTAACTTTACTAAACTTTCAAAAACTGTTCGTGGTTATCATTCCATTTTGTTCAAGTTTCAAAGAACTATCGGAAGAATATTTTTTTTTTACATTTAATTTGTAAGCTAAGAGAAAACTTTTCTTAATGGATAAAATGAAAACTTTTAATTTCTTTTCTGTTTTATATTGATGTTTGCTCATTAAGGTACTGAAAGCTAAGCACTTTCATTTCAGATGTTTTTCTTTCGGAAACTTCAGATAGTTTGATTTAAGTTTGCTTCTTTAATAAAATCTATATTGTTTTTAATGGAATGGGCCAAAAATCTTTAGCACAAAGCTGCATGAAACTATTGCTCCAAAATTTAAATCTTGTACATCAATGAATATATTTCTTAAAAGCGATTCAGTAAAACATCAAATAAACATATCAAGTTACCAAAGAAGATTTTTAATTTCAATTTTAATATTTTGATAAACTTGAACAGATGGGTATTGCTAAAAACTTTTGCTTATGTATTACTAAAATACAAGAACGTATATAAAACTTTCACAAAATGAAATTTCATAAAATGAATAGCTGTTTCATTACGTGACTCTACTTTCTTGAAAACCTTTTCTAATTACCGTAAAGATTTCTTATGTCTTCTTTAAATTAGTTCGGCAATGCTTATGCTTTGTTTTTGTGTTATGTCACACTTACATGAGGGGATCTGCCCAGGGTGCCGTCTTGGATGGAAGACGTTTTAAGGGGCTTTTTTCATAATCACATTATCTTCTGCCTATGGTAGTTCGGCAAAGTACCGATTGCAGGAGGTAATTAGAAAATATTTCAATGCTTTATTATTTTAAAACAGTTTCCTTTTAGCAGATATTTTACCTGATTACCCTGATGGCAATGTGCCTTCGCTGGATTTGTTACACAATTTCCCAGTTAATATAGCTGTTTCTATGATGATGTGGTCATTGATTTTAATTGTTCTAATGATAAATGAACGATTGGTTAACCTGGTTATTTATGTTTCCTACACGTTGTTTGTAATTACAAGAAACCTCAGTTACAATATTTGGTACATTTATAATCTTAGGATTGTTGATGACATGAAAGAAAATTTTGCAAAATGTTACTGTAGCGTATGTTTTAATTAGGGTTTTTTGATTTCTATAAAATTAAACGTAACATTAATAGCATTGCATTGGTGAATGAAAAATAAAGAACATAGTCTCGTTTCTAGTTCTGCTCAGGGAATGGAGCTTCCATCCCTACGTTCATAGGCAATTCATTTAGCTGCAGAATCTGAAAATTACCTTGTTTTTATTTGGAAATACAGCACTTCCTAAAAAAAGTTAGTAAAATGTTTAATGCAAGTTATTAAAATGTTAAAAGTTAGTAAAATGTTTAATGCAATGGCTAGTAAAATGCAGAATTTTGGCTTCTCATTTTGGCATAAAAAGAGCGTAATAGCCAAGTACACATTTTTACATGATACGATTTAAATGAAATTAATGACTAACATAGCATACATAGAATTTTTATTGGGACCCTGCAAGTGGGAATTTTGCGAAGATGCAATCGAGATTGATTTTTTTGTTCCCATGGTGGATGTTTCAGTTATCTTCTATCTGTTAGTTAAGTGGCCTTTGTATTTCCCTGTTTCTAATCTTACCCCAGAGTCGAGTTTTCTTTTTCTTCTTTTTGCTTCCTCGAAATTTTGGAGAGTATCTAGGAACATGAATTCATATATTTATTCTCATTAAAATAGAAATATTACAAAGCAAATAATTTTTTTTAAATAGTACATACATATTTACAAAATACATACTTTTTCTTGCCTCATCCATTACGTGTATCATCTTCACTGTCTAAATTTATAGTAGAGAATGATCCATTTCTAATCACTTGAAATCTCACTTCCAATTTATCTTTTGCTTTCGAAAGCGTGATAATGACGCTATTAAACACTCTTTATTCTCAAACCAACCTCATAAAAATTAAGTAATTCATGAGACATATGGCTATTGATAAAAGGAACGGCAACTTAAACGGGATTTTATCAGAGAGTAGAAATACACTGCAAAAGCACATTTCCATTCAAAACCCACTGGAAACGTGAGGAAACATGAACCATGTGACTTGTGGCACGGAAATGCGCAGTGTTAGACTTGTGCTTTATCGCCATATTTAGAGAGTGGTAAGTATAAACTACAAGTCAAATTTACTGTCAAGAAACACATTACAAACACTTTAGATGTGAAAGTTTAGTGATGTGTATGCACTGAAAAATTTGTCATTTTTAAAAAGTACGTTTAAATACATACATACATACATATACATACATACATACATATATATATATATATATATATACATACATACATATATATATAAAGCACTCACCTGTGAAATGTAGAAAATCTCACAAATCAGGAATTGTCTCCATATAGAGAGCAGCTATGGACTATTTCTTTTCAAGGCAAGTTGGATGTGCAAGAATTATGCGCCTTATATCTTACCAAAAGTCAGCTGCTAGAAAAATGACTCAAGTTAGTTGGCAAAGTATTCTCTATCCCTTATAGCTGCTTTATGGCTTTTAATGTTTAAAACAGTGTAAAATCCAGATGGACGTGAGCAAAACGTTAGTAACGTGGATGGAAGGATAGAGATGAACACGCTCAGCCTTACAACCTAAGAGCTAGGAGAAATAAAAAATAAATGCACTGCATGATATCTACAATAAATCTATATTGCAAATTCACTCTTAATATTTTAGACTTACTGAGAAAATATAATATGAAGCCAGAGGAATGTAGCTCACATTCCTTAATATGCGAAAAATAACATTCTACCCAGATGTGAAGCATTCCATTCATTCCTTTCAACTTCACACATTTAATTTACACTTTCGTTACTTTAACTATTACTTTTGATGATGGATCAGCCTGGAATCAAACTTTGCTGAAGATTGATGCTTTGTCAATGAGGCAACCTCAAAAAATAATTTGAAATATTAATTTTTATTCGCTTGGTGTTGCTGGAACGTATCTTTTAGCATCGGTGACCATGCATGCTTAAAAAATAAATATGACTTCGTATATATTACGGATTTCAGTTTTAAAATATATTTCTTAGTCATTAGGCATTAAATAACTCCTTGCACACTGCACTATTAGCATAAAATACTGTATTCTACTGTGTTTCAGAATACTTACTTTAACAAAAGGATACTCTTCGATTTTTTTTAGTTTTGCATCTAATTTATTATTACTTCATTATCATTTTTTTTTTCATTCTTTCATTTAAAGAGATCTGGTGTTCTGCAGCACAATGAAAAGGCTCATGAAATTCCAATGATCTCTTAGCTTCTTTTATAAGTGGGTAAAGTAAAAGTTACGGAATAGATAATGGATTCGTATTTCGGAACCGTCAGCGAATGAAGCAATTTTGTTGGATAATGGAACTTCCAAAGGCACTTTAGGCACTTTGAATGTACTGTATCCTTCTCTTCCCCATTTTTTTTTCTGAAGAGTTACTTTTAAACGCTGGACTTTTGTGTAAAATAATTCCTTGTAAATAATTTAAATTAAAACGTATAGGTAAGGCTATAGTAGTTCAGAAGCATCATTAAAGTTCAATGTCGCTCCCTATCTGCTGATATGAAAAAAGCAAAAACACAGGAACAATCCACCTATTCAATAATAAACAGGAATAAATAAGGTAAAATGAAGCCATATACAAGTATAGAAGATAAAAAGAGTATATTTTTACTCAAGTGTACCTTGCAGAAATCTTTGTTAAATATCTGAAGTTGCAAGCATATCAAATAGTTCTCAATTTAACCTAAAATGCATATAGCTATACAGATCTGCATCGCATGTTTAAAACCAGTTCACTACCAGATTACAGTACAAACCGAATTTCTTATGTGAATTTCAAATTTAAAATATAGTTTTTAACAATAAATGATTTATGACGTAGATGATATTAAATTCACATCGTTTTACGAGAAATTAATTAGTTATTCACAAAACCGATATAGGAAATTTAGCTTACATTGTTGGCTGTCACGTGATTGGCAGCAACCGTGTTTGAATTTCATGCCTTTAATGGTTAAAATTTGAAGTAATTTTTTATTGTTGTTGTTGTTGTTGTACGTTCTTTGCAATGTTAAATACTTATCATGGAGATGGGGAGAAAATGTGAAATGAAAATAATGGTTATTAGATACATTTATTACATTAACCAGCCGTCGGCGGCGACAAGCTGGTTCGCAATTTAAATGAACCTTGTGAATCTTATGAAATCCATAATATGTACGAGGTCGTATTTATTTTTATGTAGATATGCTCAAATATGCCAAATATGCGTTCCAGCCATAGCAAGTGGAAAAAAATATAGTGAATGAATCCTGAGTGAATCAAGTTTTACACAGACTTCTAGATGGCATTAAATAATTAATGTTTTAATAAATAATGTTTTTTAAAAATTCTAAATAAAATTTTAATTAATATGGTTAAAATTTAAGGCGGTTTAATGATAAAAAACAAATCAGTATATGATACTTGTCCGAATTATTTCTAGATCTTCTATATAATATTGGACATTTTTTCAGTTGGAGTCAAGGTCTGCGGATTTTCATTAACTGTTAAGTACATTCCGAAGCGAACAGACTCACTCATTACGCAATTTACTGTAAGTTTGATACAGATTGTTTTGCATGATAAGGCATATCGCTGCAGTTAGGCATGGTATACATATAACTGCACATTACTTCACAACTAAAATGTTTGAAAACAAAACCAGCTATGGATATTTGCTACTACGGCAAGATGAAATAGTTCGCGGCGCTAAATCGCAACCTTCCCCACAAAGCCTGCTCGCTGAAGGAATGAATCAACGTATGCAGGCGGAATTTAGGCTTAAATTTAAAATTAGAATAGCATTCTGTTTGCTCAACATTACTGTATAAAATTTATTATTTCGATAATTATACTAAAAATTTGTTTAGAAATTGTCACTGCAGCTTCAAATTTTAAATGTGTATATTGAGCTGTTCTTACAAAAAAACTTTTATGCAAAGATAAATTTGATAAAATGATGATCAGCAACCAGAATTTTAACTTTGTTATACACATTTTCTTTTTGTACCTAAGTCCGTATACACAGAAGGGCTCATTCCTTGTTTGCGAAGTTCACGGCTAAATATGCGAGTCCTCGGATAACTCATAAGAATATATGGCAACCTGAAAGGGAAATGGCTATCGATTATACGCATGCGCAAATCGCCAAATTAAAAGTCACCATTGTTGGCAAATACTGAAGCTGATCTATAAGTTATTGTATTTTCTAGTTCCTGTTTGGAAATCATGCCGAAAGCCGTATTGTGAAGTTATTGAAAATATGTGGAAAAGCTTGAATTCTTGGACAAAACATAAAAAAATATATATTGAAAAATGGGAAAAAGGTTCTAAGGAATGTGCAGATTTACTTGTACTCCAAATACAGGTTGCTTAGTAATTAACCAAAAATATGAATTGCTTAGTAAAAGAGTATGAGAAGAGATTAAAAGAAATATTTACTTTGCGTATACGCAAAGTAAACTCATTTCGATTCAATGCACAAGAGTTTCGAAGTGCTTCCCACTCACTACTTGCAACACTATGGCGAAGACGAAGATCAAAGTTATCCAAAACTGAACGAATAGCTCGCAGTGTGATGGCCAAAATTTCAGCAGAAGTGCGAAAATTTAAGCAGAAATGGCCGAAATTTAACTAGAAAATGAAAATCACCTGCTCTATGGTCAAATTCGGAATTTAACTACTGAAAACTGTTAGCAAAGACTCGAACTTTGACAGAAAACTGCTTGCAGCTTCGTGTCTGTTTACTGCTGCGTCACAGTACGAAATGTGAACTCGAATTAATTCAAACATTTTCAAATATTTCGCAAATTGTAAACCGCGAATTGTTGCGTCACCAAATGTTACGTCAGTAACACGTCCCAGCAAAAAGTTATTGCAGTTTCAAATTTTCTGTAAATTACTGGGCACCCAATATGATATCTGCGTATGTTATCGCTCGTCCGCAAAACCAAATACATAGGCACATACACATAGATAAACGGTTTTGTTATTATCAGAGATTTTCAAAACAACCAGGAAAAAAAACATGCTTGTAACAACAGAGAAAGTTTGAGAAATTTTTATACAAACTCTTATTTCAAAGATTTCTTCTTTTCTCAAGATAGTGATAACAGAGATTGGTTATAGTTAAACTTCCCCTACAAACAGCATTCTGCAGCTGTAACCGGTGAGCAGATTGCTGCCAAATTTGGCATATAAATTGTACACGAGATGCGCTCCAGGGAATTTTTGGATAACGTTTAGTTAAAAAAATATCCGCCTGCTGAAATCAGCTCAAATATTACCCAAATTAGTGACTGAATACCCCAAAACAACTGAGAATGTATGTTCAAATTGTTTGTGTATTTCAAACTAGTCATTTCCATCATTAAATTTGCCGTTTTTCATGCAAAACGCCACCTAGTGGACATATTTGGAACTATCGTTTTCGAAACTCTTGAGCGCATATCATGTATACCCAATATACCAATTTTGGTTACATTCCGTTGGGCCGTTTCAGCTTAGAGCACTGTTCATAGGGGGAGTTTATAACCACCCTGTGTTTGGAGATACGTTTCTACCTGTTGCAATCGCTGAATTATTTTTAAATTAACATTATTATATTATTTGAGTTGAGTGCTTATTTACTTAAAACACAGTTTAACCATTTATATCACAACAATTTAAATTTTAAAAACTTTTTACTGCAATGTGCAGAAAAAAATGATAAAAAGATTTAAGATTGTTATTTTCTAGTTTTGTAATACATGTAAAATTTATTGACCAAAATGTTTTTGTTAAAGAGTTGAGTAAAACTGTTAGTTCTATTTTTATATTATTCGAAAATATATGTGTAGACTACCAAAGTGTTACTGAAGAGTTTGTTAATAGCTTATACTGAGAACTTTTTAAAAAGATCAACATTTTTGAAAGAATGACGTGCGAAAAATACTATAATTGTTGTTATAACCAACAGAGTGTCTGCTGTAGGAAAAAATATAGTTAATAATCATCATTAAATATCACAAACTTTTGAGATTAAAAAAATTATGATCAAGTTACTCTTAAAAAAAAAGAAAAGAAAACAGCCATTTAAACATTTTTTAATGCACCATAACTTATCTATAAAGTTTTAATTGGTATGTTGCAAATATTCAATATGTTGATACTAATGGTTAATTTTAATAATAAAAGGTTAACAACATCCGTGTAAAATTTCTTACTTAATTTATGATTAAAGGCAAAAATTTTAAACAAAAAGAAAACACTGAGGGCGATGAAAATTATATCACGCTTAACAAATATTTTCTATTCACCAAAACGAATTTATTCCTACGGATAATATGCTTACATGCACTTTTAAATAATCAGTATGTACAAACTGATATAATGCGTTAAACCATTCTTATTAACTGGAAGTTTTATAATGCTATCATATTCATGCAAATGTAATTAATGAACTATCCTAAAGTTGCTTAAGATAATACATATTCGAAATTACGCTTATATAAATGTCATCTTGATTAGATTTATTAATAGGAATGTGAAATTAACCATTTGTGGAAATAATTCCGACAGTTGTGACATGTCTCATGGGAAATAACACAATGTTTATTTAATTAGATAACAAATGTTCCATCCGTATAGTCTAACTGAACTATGTAAAAGGAACTATTACATTTGAAAGTTAGAGAATGTGAAAAGTTTTAGATATTAATTTTGCACGAGGATGTTAACTCGATTCAACTATGGATTCTTAGAGATGAATTAATTTATTAAATAAAGAGGAATGGGGATACAATAAGAATATCCATTGGAAATGACGTACATTTAAACAAAATAAACTATGTAAATTTAACTATTTAGAAATTAATTTAATTAGGCTGCAAAATATTTAAGATACTCACATTATGCATAAGACAAATTAAACGTACCACACGTACCACAGACACACACACACACACACACACACAGACAAAGTTACATGAAAAAGACAACACATGCAACTGATGTTATATTACTCTGTATGAACTGTAAATAATCTTACAATACTCGAAGAGGCACCTCAATTCGGTATTAATGCCATTAAAGAGATTTTTGATAAACTAAATACGACAAAAGGGTACCCATAACAGGGACATGAATTTCAGTCAATAAAATCAATACAATAAAACAAATTGTGTTTAATAATTGTTTTTCTTCTTTTTATGACTAAAAGGATTCTTTTTACTTTAAGAATTCTGTCCCTTTTAAGATGAAATTTTTTTGCAGGACGTTTTTGACATTTGCTATCACTTCCGAGGCAATAAAGACAGCTTTTATAGTCGAAAAGTATTTTACTCGTATCTCATGTTTTCACATATATATTTTTTTCTGGTTTTATTTTCTAATGTTTTCGTTTTACGAGGCAAGCTCTAATAATAAGCAATAAACTTAGTCCATCCTATGAAACAAACACAAGAGTGGTGATATGCTCTAAAGGTTGTGTAACAACGTGCTTTTAATATTAAAACTGATTTAACTCATTTCGTGAATCTCATAATTGAAAAAAAATTTTAGCTTGATTATTTTGAACCAACCCCCCCCCCCACCACTTTCCTTAAAGAAAACTGCATCTCAATTAATCCAGCTGATTACCTGATGTTTCAATTTATAGTAAAGTAAAACTAATAAGAAATAAGTTTTTTGATTATGCGTACATTAGTTCGTTTTATTAATATATAACACAGTGTGAATCATTAAAATAGCCTACTTAAAATTACTGATGAACGAACAGTGTGACCACGTATAACCTCACCGACTTCTATTTTCATAACCATTTGCCTTGATGCATATTTCGGATTATAAAAATGGTCAAAATCAGGTGTAAGTATAGCGTAAAAATATTAAAATTTGGGGAGAGAGAAAGAAAAACAATTGCGAAAAATATGCAATCTAAACTTGTATACAGGTCTTAGATATTTATATTCATTTTAAGGAAATCCCTATACAAATAAACTACAATAACTAAAAGTTCGATGCCACTACGACCAATATTCACTGTCGAATTTTGGTCGTAGATTTTGATTTCAAAGTTTTAACGCACAGTTAGAGGATCGTACGCAAATCAAGGTTCGAACATATTGCCTTATCAGAAGAAAGAGTTCTTTAGGATATTTATGATCGTGATAAAAGTGTTGTTGTTCAAGTAAAAAAAAGCCATATAGTACTTACCTAATCGATGCTACTGAAAAAATATGTATATTTGTAAAATACATAAAAGCAGAGTAAAAAATAATTTTAATAGAGTAATTTGAAATAATAGCATAAGAAGTCGTCCATTGTCGAAGCTGTCCTCAAGAAAGAGAACAGAATAGAAGTACGCCAACTGTTATAGATAAACATCCTGTTTCTTACTATCTCACCACTGGCGTGTTTCGTTTACTAAAATACACAAAAGGACAAGTGACTGGAATTCCTCTCGAACTTTTCTCGGCATTACAGGTATGGGATATCTAAAAGCGATAACATGCGATTGTACAAATAAATCTACTAGACTCACTCATTTTACTTTGTAAAACCTTTCTCTTTAACCGAAACCCAAAGAATAAAATCTATTGATTCGACAACCGGGAAGATATTCTGTCCATTATATTTCGCCGCCATGACATATGACGTTGTCTTGAAACATACTACCTAAGATGTGTTCAGGAGGGAGCTGCTTTAAGGGTAGATGCACGATCCACGTCACAGATTCATATAGTACTTTTTACCTGTTATTGTTCCGGATTGCGTATTTTCGGCAGCTTGAGCAGTTATAGCATCTATTATCTTTCTTGTCAACGAGTTCAGTATCCACACTTTACTGCAGTTATTGACAGATTGTAGACACAAGTTTGATTTCCAAATTATTTTTCAAACGAAATAATCATATTTTTCTGAATTCCATTTTGTGTTTGGCCCCTCAAAAATGGAAATAACCAGGTTTGTAAAGCAATTTAAATCCCTAAAAGCCGTGTTTCATCTGTTGGCGAATATTTTTCATACCAATATCGAACTTTTGTGTCCGCAATATTTTTGCATTCGGCAAGGTTTCTCTAAATATGCCTTTAGGGACTGTGTATAAACACAGATTGCACATTTTTTCACTTTTTTTTATCGCTTTATAAGCATTTTGTATCTTTACTCAGCATTTAATTTTGATCATTTTTGTAACTGCAAGTATGCATCTAGTATTAACAGATGTGAAAATATAGGTCGGTAAAATTAAACGTGAGCAACTTATTTAGAAAGGACAATGCAGTTGTGTTTCTATACAGTGTTCTACAAAACAGCGCTAGCAGGCGCGTAGCCAGAAAACTTTTATGGGGGGGGGTTACGACCACTACAACTTATATATATGTATGCGTGAGTGTGATAATGTAGTGAAGAATATACATTTTGTATGGCAAAAAATTCCTCATGGGGGGTTATGACCCCCCTAACCCCCCCCCTCCCCCTTGGCTACACCCCTGATTTTAAGGTATCCAACTATGTTCGGAGACGATTTTCGTAAAATAACTAATATGTAACATTCTGAATATGTTTTTGGCGTGTTTCAAAGGAAAAACTTAAGAACTCATATTTATATTTATTTATTTTTAAATGTAATTTATTAAAAAATTTAATGAAAATGTCATCGTTGGGATAAACGATCTTCAAAAAAATGCTTTTCCATATAATCAACTGTGGCTTTGCATGTGTACTCATCTAACTGTTGGTAATGGAACAGACCGCAGGTTAAGTCGTACTTACAAAACTTTCGGATGTAGGGGAAAGTACCCCAAAACGGGATAGCTTATCTATTCTTCGCTTTATTCTTATTGTGTACAAGGTACATTCCAAAGTTAGACGTCATTTAAAAGTATACACCTTTTCAACTACTTAAAATACCTTTGTCACATTTGTTCAATAATATTTATGTGAAAAATACTGGTTTCACAAAGTCTTACACGATCCCGTTTTACCCTACCAAGGGTGGGTAAAACGGGATAGGGATTTGTATGCTATTACGTTTTTGCTGATTTTACTTTTGATTTAGATTTTAGAACAAAAATAGGATGCGTTTTTATAGAAAGAAACTTTTTAATTGTAAATTTGAAAAATTATATAACACAAAAATCGCATAAAAATGTGTCGTCTTCTTCTTCTGCTTTGGAACAGGCTTCGTGGGCCCATCCCTTGCAGCTCGAGCATTGCACCCAGCCTTCTCCAGATTTCGATTCAAGATACAGAGTGTAGCAAAAAATACATGCTTCATCTTCTGAAGACGACGACGTCCAACCTTGGCTAACTGATGATTTTTTTTTAGGTTTTCTTATGTTAGGTCCATTTTCTTCGTTTTTTACAAATGATGATTGTGTTTTTTTTTTCACTTTCAGAGTAACAATTTTTAACTTTATCTGCATCTCCACTTGGTTTTCTTTTATGCCTCGTTTGTTTTGTCTTCGAAACATTCAAGAGACTTGTTTTGGCAGTCCTTTTTTTCAGCTTTTGAGTTCTTTCTCGTTCCTTTTTTTCACGCTCTTCTTCTTCCAACTCAAGTTTATATGGGCTTCCTGTTATAATTGCTGTTTTCCCTCTTATCCTATCGTGTTTATTTTCAGGTCTTGGTCCAATCACTCGTGGTGGAGGTAGAATTTCTTTGGGTGATAGAGAAAATGGCAGTGAAGAACGATAGTATAGCCCGAGTGCTTTGTTTCCTCTTGAAGTGGACGCTTGGATAACTCCAGCGTTTGTGCTAGTGTTATCGGTGCCCCCATCACTAGGTGATTCATTCAATACTGTCTCTAGTGGTTGTGATGACTGCAAACTCTTAGATGCTATGACTGAACTTGAAGATCCTTCGGATCTGCCCTCGTTATGTTGGAGTTGTTGCAATTGATTATACATATTTTCATTCATTACTTATTTCAATTAAAATGACTTAAACACATTGCCAAAGCATTAATGGAAATGGTCGGGTAAAACGGGACACATCAAAATTGTATCCCGTTTTGGGCACCCCAAAAGTGTCCCGTTTTGCCCAACAGTGCGCTTTTGACAACATAAATGGCTGACCCCTGAACCGTCACTCACTAGCAATATTTAAATACATGAAACTGTTGTTAAAAGAGCTATGAACAAAACACAGTACTGACCGGAATTGTTCCGAAGGACGGAGAAGCACAAGGATAGTTGTTCTGCAGTCGAAAAAAGTACAAAGTAAGTAAAAATCTCGCTTGAAAACTTTGAAAAAATATTTCTTTGCGAAACACTTGGCTAGCGTTGAGAGATCAACTGAGAATGCTATCATAGCGATCGGGAACCAGTTTAGCCTGTCTCCTCCGAAATAGCACCACCAGTCAAGCTCCGAGGCTCAATATCCCGTTTTGCCCGCCTATCCCGTTTTGGGCAACTTTCTCCTATGATTAGTTTAGTAGAGTGAATAAGCATTTTTTCAAAATTCACTCTATTTTCTGGAATAAAAAAGCTGTAAAACATAATAAAATAGATCTACACCAAAACCTGTGTTCTATTACTCTCACACAGGTCCAAGAAATATGTATGCTAAGTTAAATCATTTTTAGTTCATTAGTTCTTGAGAAATAATGTATTTCGTGCAGCTAACTGCGATAAAAATTCGTTTTTTAATAAAAACATTTAAAATTTTGGGTTAATTCCTACTTTACGATGCTTCTTGGCGCGTTTTCAAAAATTGCTAATTTGGCGCGTTTTCCTGTCTTGTCTCAGAAAACAAATAAAAGTCTCCAAGGTTACGACATTAAACTTTTTATCGCCTCGTGGGCTAAGAAGCACCGTAATCTAGGAATCAACCAAATTTTGTCAACTGTCTCTTACTATTTAAATGACCATAACTAGATTTTAAAATAAAGGCCATTTTAAAATATCTGTGTATGGTACTTTGAGACAGTAAAATGAAAATGTGAATTTTCGCCAAAATTAGCTTTGTCAACGTCGAATACTTTAATATTTATTCAATAGTCTTTGGTCATTCATTCACTCCTTTGGGTAATATTTGAGCTGATTTCAACATGAAAAGTGCCATCTAGTAGACTTTTTTTTTTTTTAGCTAAACGTCCTAAAAACTTCCCTTGAGTGCATCTCATGCTTTCATATGCCAAATTGGGTGGCAATCTGCTCACCGGTTACAGTTGCAGAATGCTGTTTGTAGGGGAAATTTAACTATAACCGCCCTCTACTATTAATTTGATTCTCTAAAGAACGTAAACTGATGCGGGACTCGGTGATACTATAGTTTGCGAGATCACTCTGATCTCTGGGGCAGACAAATGACCAGTGGATAGAGAAGTATCCCCCCCAAAGCATGTGTAAACAAAGTTTTGCGGCTGAAACAACGCATCGCAATATGACGCAAAAATTTCTACAAACAATGAATCCAGTAAAATAGTATTTGGAACTTTAATACATTGTTGTAAACAATACCAAGTTACAGTTTCAAAGCTAAAATTGGGGACGTATATTGTTGTCAATGAGAAATATTTGCAACAATCAGCAACACAAATCATTTCTATCTAAGCTCTTGGAATAGATGCTTGGATTTCTTCTATAACTGCTTTATTTCGGTGCTTGAAACTGTATTTACCATACTTTTTAAGCATTTGAACTAAGTGGTTTGATTATTTTGGTGCAAAATGTTTTTTGTACCGTTCGTTTTGGTGCTGATATCAGAAATTATATTTGATGGCAGTGCTGTAGCATTTTCGGCTTTCTTCTTGGCCGCTTTTTTATATGCGAGGCGTGGCGAAAGTATTTCCGTTGCATCAGATCCGGGTCTCGCTGTCCCACAGAGTGAGCCGGATTCTGATGACGAGGAATTTGCGGACGCCAACTCCTCGCTCGGTGCGTACCAAGGAGGTTATATCGGGGCCTTCGCAATTAGTAACGGGCCTGCGTGTGTATTTTGATGAGCCATCCAAAGAGGCCTACGGATGCTCGAGTCTTCACGTATACATCAGGCATTTTTTAAGCTTCCCAGTGCTTTCAAACGTTATTTAATGTAGTTTTAAGTAGTAATTGTGTTACTAATTCAAGTACGAACTCATGATTAATTTGTTTGCTATGATACATATTGACATAAAGAAAATAGATGCATATAATTTGAAGGAAAAACAAAGTAGCGCTTACTCTCATGATTCACGATTACTTATTTTAGTTTCACAAGTGGATATTTAATATACTTTCAAATAACTAAATACACAAATGAGAAAGACAATTTTATAATGAATATTTCATGAACGTAGTCGTATTTCCTACGTTATTTTAAACAATTCAACATTAATCTTTAACAAATGATGTATTAAAGCGCATTTCAGTGTTTTCGGGATATCCTGTATATTGGAGAAAATTGATAAAATACGCTCTATAGCGTGATCCGTGAATTAATTATTCTTTAATAAAGACATTTCATGTAGTATATATTATTCTTTTGTCGCTTTCTCAATCGAACTTAGGAATTGAGCAAGCATAATGAGCGCTTGTACAAAATATTAACTACATTTGAAGTTTCTGTATAAACGGGCAAAAATCAATAATTTATAATTTACTGTATTTCTGCACTGTACCAGATGTAAGTCTTAATCACATAATCAAGGCATATATAACAGATAAATAACATTTTCAACTGGCAAAATTAATTGTCTAAATAGTATCACAACGTCATGCTTATTTACAAGAATAAAAACACCTCAAGTAATACGATTTCTGATTAAAATAATTTATTTATAAATAACACATGAGTAATTATTCACTAAACATGATTTGCATACATATTTTTAGAATTTCTAAATACATTATAAGCGTTCACTTACCTTTACATTCAGAGCAAAATGTTCGAATTTTAGGATAAATTTTCGTGAAAGAAAATGGCGCAAGATTCACAAAACGATTACCTACATTTAAAGCTCTTTAGTACGACAAAAGTATAAAAAAATTAATTTAAAATAATAAAATAATATAAAATTTATAATACTTAGAATAATAAAATAGACTACTGTGACTTGGGAAAACAGGCCTCAATGATAAACTCATTTTTAGGGATGGCAACTCATAAGCAGGCCCGTTGCTTAGCGATGGCCCCGGTTATATACCCCGAGGAGGTTCTTACGCTACGGCTACTCCGCTGTCTGTGGCAGCACCCGAATCCTCTCCACAGTATCCACCCGATCTGATGGAAAGGTTTTTGGATGACTGCTTTTTCAGCGTAGCGCCGTTAATGGTTTTCAGCGACGAACAGCAGGGCAGGAGCAAAAAGGTTAGAAAACGTTTGGCTCGTATTTTTTGTTGCTTTAAAATTTAAAGCGTAAAAAAATGATGCTTTTTATACGGTTTTTGGCTCACAATTAAAAACCGAACAAATATCTGCTTTTTATGCGGTTTTTGGCTCAGGACAGTTAAAAACCGAAAATATACTTGCTTTTTATATGGTTTTTGGCCTCGGGACAATTAAAAACCGATCCCTATCCGATGTGGCACCACCTTGTCGCTGAGGATAGGCTTTGAAACTAAGAGTGCTACGAAAGTAATATGATTTAAAACTACAATTGTTTGTGAATGAATTTTTCGATAAAAATTTTAAATACAATTCTCGTCTATTGAACAGCTCGCTTGGTTTAAGCTGGTAATGACACAGCGAAAAGAAATGATATTATACTATTTTCGTTATTTAAAATATAAATTTTGTATGAGGGTTGTTTTTTATTCAACCTCCGATGCACAGTCAAAGAAAGCAGGGGTGTAGCCAGAAATTTTTCATGGGGGGGGGTTACGACTACTACAACTCATATATATGTATACGTGTGTGTGATAATGTAGTGAAGAATATACATTTTGTATGGCAAAAAATTCCTCATGGGGAGGGTTATGACCCCCTAACCCCCTCCCCCTTGGCTACGCCCCTGGCGCTAGGAATACTCATTAAAATAATCCATATAGTATGATGGCACCCTCCGAATTTCATCTTTTGGGTGAATAATATTTTGGCAAAATACATCCTTTCTAGAACTTCAAAGAATGTGGAACAGAACAAAACAGTTGTTCTCTCATTTTTAATGGCAACTCAGCAAAAATGGCTCTGTAAGAAAAATAAAAAGTCTGCAAACCATAATCTCTTGTTTCTTGATGATCAAATAATATCCGAAGGTAAACGGGGAAAGAAAATTTAAACCGATGGGCTTAGGCAGAATGTATGATGAATTCCTGAGCTATGATTTTATTCACTTATCTTTTTCATTTTTAGTGTACAACTTAAAATACTCATGTACACACACACAAATAAAATAAAATAAATAAAATATTTGAAAAATAACGTTAGCTCTAAATGCAATATTTTATGAGCAGTATTCATTATTTCTAATATGTTAATATTATGTTTATTATCTGAAAACATACATGGTGTTATTAACTAAACAGTAATTGATCCTATGTACATCTGGAAAATTACGGTACACAGCTTTTAAAAAATACAATGTAAATCAAAGTCGTACGACTCAAACAGACATTTTAATGTAGGTTTATAATTATTTTTTCTTTAATTTTTATAGTAAACTAACCGACTTTGACGATTGCCTTTGACATTTGGCTCACCATCGTAATTTCATGTCATTAATAAATAAAACTAAGTTCTACAAAGCAGCGCTTGAAATACTCATTAAAATCCTCCATGAGCTTTGGTGACAGCTGGCGAAATTCGTTTTCAGTGTTCCCCTTTTAACTGGAAGATCCGCACATAGCCAGATATGGTGCGTTATTGCCCCTCGAAACCAACATCACGAGCTCGAATTCTAAAGTTCAGTCCAACCTTTGCTATACTTAAAAAAGAAAAAGAAAAAAGAAAACAACCTTTTCGCCAATGTTAGTGTTAGCTTATAGAAACCTCAGAAAAACATTTTGATTACGTGAAACAGGTAACCAGATTTTTGTTTTTTGTTTTTTGTTATTGTAACTCTAATAGCTAAGCGTAAATAGTGTATTCCGTTTATATTACATTTAGAAAAAAGAATGTCACAAATAACGGTTTTCTCTTCCAAGCTAATTTTGCTATTTCTAAAAAATATTAGAAGAATTTATGTATTTGGATTCCTTATACTTTAAAGCAAGAATATTGTTCCGATGATATTAACGAATGTCGCTTAAAATTGTAAATGTGTCCTGATATTACAACTGTTAATAAATTCATGAAAGATTTATACCTGCATTGGTTTGTTTGTCATGTTGTATTTTCTTGTTTTTTTTTTTTTTTTTTTTTTTTTTTTTTTTTT